>ADNK01003007.1:32500-67927 GCA_000320545.1 Bigelowiella natans CCMP2755 | reverse complement strand
GAAGAGAGAGAGAGAGAGAGAGAGAGAGAGAGAGAGAGAGAGTAGTGAGGGGGAGGGGGGGGGCAGTGCTTTGTATTGATTTCTCTGTACAACCGAAAGAAGTAGCTGTCATAGACGGTGCGATAATGAACATGTGCCTGAGGAACGATTGCGATTCGGCTGCTGTTGCTCAGTAGTCGTGGGGCTGATGTTGTTGAATGTGCATTAGTTGGAGTGGATGATGGAGTGAACAACGCGGGAGATGCCGCGGCCATTGCTGGAATCATAGGCGCGACACTTGAATCAACAGCAGCCGCTTCTGCTCGCGCTATTGATCTGAGTTTTGGAAGAGAGATGGCCATCCCAGTTGAGCGTATGCCACTATTATGACGACGGCAGTCGTCGAGGGTGGAGGGACCCATTCTCAAACTTAACATCGGAGCAGACCGAGGCCGAGGGTTTGTGGAGCTGTAGAGACGTTGCAAAACGTGATGTTAATTGGAAGCGACAATGAATATTATTTGTCGTTGTATAACATTTCCCCGTACCTCAAACCCCACTATCTCCAGATCTCCGTAGCCCATTCTGCATTTGGAAGGGGGGAATTTTGAATTTTCGTGCCGCTTGGGGTAAAATCTAGGGGAAAGCAAGAACATCGGGCAGAACGATGAGTTCGGATGGACTTATAAGTTTCACAACGTTTTTTCGCGCCTTTTTTTGCCTTACATAACATTTACAATCTACGACATAGATGTTGCCTTGTATTTCTAGAACTCTCCTCATGTGGACGAAAGAGACCGATACGTCGCAATATCAATCGGTGATTATTGGAGAGACTCTCAAGAGATAATTATGCGTAATTCTGTTGCTGTTGGGTTTAGGTTCACATACGACATCAACCTATGTATGTCGTTTAGTATAACTATCATGGTAGTCGGGATGCTCGAGACTGCTTTTCACCTGGAAAGTTTGTGGCAGTATTTAGAGTATATTCGAGTTTTGATCATGTCGCAATTAAGAAATCCTATGTAAAACAAACGAACAGCGTTTCTCTCACAGGAGAAATATCTGACAGCACTACATTGGTGTTTCCCCCCCCCAAAGCTCTAGCACTCACCGATCATTATTTCGAGAGTACAGAACGTGATACATCGGATTTTCCAAAAAAAATTGGTCTAGAACTGCACATGTTTTAAGCCGTTACGATGTATTGGAAGGGACTTCAAAGAGTCTCTCTTAAGATAGGAATTGAAATTTCACACAAACAGCGATTGAGTTCGCAGATCTTGCTTCAGCAACGAGAGTATAACAGGATTCAGAATACCCAGAGGCCGCATGCGCCTGCCATGACAATTTTTATGTGCGTGCTTTACTTGATTGGGCCGTAGACACATGTTCTCAATACATGATTCCCCCCAACTATTGTACCTTGAGAATCGTCATCGCTCCTAAAAGTTATTCCTGATTCGGATTAAAAAAAATACTTTTAGGTAGGAATCCTATTAGGAGCTGCTGCAATATATAACGTGACGGAGATCATTGGCGTTCAAGGATGGGGGTGTGCTCATCTGAAGTCTCCGAGCCTCAGTCAACGCCCATCAAGAACACAGTATTATTATTATTATTACCATTTTTTCTAAACGACTGACTAGTAATTACTAGTAAGTGTGTACTATTCTATTTATCTGTACAGTAAGAAGTCCTAGTTCTATGAATAATCTCATACGGATTTTATAATATAAATATATATATATATATATATATATATATATAATATGTGTGTGTTTGTGTCGCGCGCGCGCGCGCTCGAATTTTATCCGATTCCGGATTTCATTGTGCATGATTTCCAAGGTATAGGAAATGTGAATATTAATGCGCACCGATTTAGGTGGTCCTCCTCGGCTCCGCGGGTAGCGGTAAGTCAACGCTCTCGAAGCAGCTGCTCATATCTTTTGGTGCGGGGTTCTCCGAGGGAGATTACGCCTCCTTCGGTAGGATCATTCGTACTCGAGTTCTGGAATACATGCAGACGTTGATAGAAGAAAGCAAAACATTGCACGAGAGAGCGAAGAAATCTGGCGGTGGTTCCGCAGCCAGCGCCGAGGAGAAGTCTATGATGTCGGAGGCGAAGTTTGAGCTTGGCGAGAAGGGGGCGGAAATGGCGGAGACAGTATTAAAGGCTGATGCCTACGTGGAGAACGCTAATCCCTTGAGCGGGATTAATTCTGTGGGCGAGCTGGTATGATTCTGACATTTCCTTTTTCCCTTGGCTCTCGGCTTCGTCTCCTCCTGATTTCGAGGAGGGACCGCCCCGCCCCTTCCCTTCATCACCACTCGCAACTAACACGCACTTTGTATTGGTTTGTTCCGTTTTTGTCTTCTTCGCTACAAAGATCGCGGAGCTCTGGAAAAATACAGGTGTGTTGATGCGAAATGATCGGCCGTGCTAGAAGCCGATATTATGAGTTATATACAGCTTAGACTTCTGTTCGCGCATATGTACATTCCACACATACATTATGTAATACTTCTCGAAACGCTGTGTTTGGCGTTGATGACACTTACAGGCATCCAGGCAGTGTACAGTCAGAGAAAACACTTCAAAAAGCGCCTCAACGAAAACGCCAAGTTCTTTTTGGACAAAGTGAAGGATATAGCGCACCAGGTGACTGCCAAGAAACCAGAGGCACATGATGATGATGATGATGATGATGATGATGATAATGAGAAGTGCTTTCTTGGGATTCGAATCGTGATTATCATTATTTTTTTTGAAACAAAACGACGACGTAACTATCTATCGTGGTTTGTGCGACTCCTAACACCTCCTACTCGCTCTCTCGCTACCCCCCCCCCCTCCCCTTCAGGACTACCGTCCAACAGTAGAAGACATTCTAAGGTGTAGGCAGAGAACAGTGGGTCATATTGAATGCGCCATTGAATACCAAGGCATGGACTGCTCTGTATATGATCTCGGCGGACAATGGTATTCTCCCCCCCTCCCTCTGCCTCACACACACACACACACACACACACAGACACACACACAAGTACTCTCAATATCAAATGAAAGGGACGAGAGGAGAAGCTGGATCCCATTCATAAATAGATGCTCGAGCATACTCTTCGTTGTGGACACGAGTGAGTTGCCACGACGATGACGACGATGACGACGATGATCACACAGAACACACACGATGAAAAACGGACTAAACAACTTAACCACACGCAAGTAGTGATAGTAGTAGTAGTAGTAGTAGTAGTAGTAGGGGTAGCAAGTATAATGCGTTGTAAGTTGGCAGCAGCAGTACCAGCGGCACTTGTTGCATATAAATAGTTGTTCACGGTTGGGACCGAGCATCATATATATATATATACATATACATATATATATAAACGCTATACATATGATATTCAATATTCGCTTAACACCAAACCTTCCTCTCCACAGGCAGCTACGACGAGTCGTTACAAGAGGATAGAAAGAAGAACAAGATGTCAGACGCATTGCTGCTTTTCGAACAAATAGCGAGCATGAAGGTGGGATTGCAAGTCAGGGGGGAATGGGATGGCAGATACCGCCACCCGGAGATATGGCGATATTATTAGCAGTGAAGGATAGCAGCGAGATCTCCCAAAAAGCAGTAACACGCATACGAAGCTGGGTTTATAGCGCTGCTGGCAAATATGCCTCAGTTTGAACAGCACATACGCAACTATCTGTCATCGTCTTTAATTGTATGGAATGGAATTGATTGATCGCCCCGCGCCTCGCCCCCCCCCCCCCCCCTCGTACCCTCTCTTCCGTCCTTGCAACGGTTCTCAGGCTGTGGAAAGGAAACCTATCGTTCTGTTTCTCAATAAAATGGACTTATTCACGGAAAAGATAAAGGAAGTGCCTATTAATCGTTGCGAGGAATTCGCGGAGTACGAGGGAGATTTACATGGTGCAGCATCTCTCTCTCTCTCTCTCTCTCTCTCTCTCTCTCCCACCCCCCCCCTCCCTCCTTCTTTCCCCTCTCTCTTCTTGCGCTGTCGCCGCGTCCAGTGCTACGATATGTTGATATACATATATATATATATATATATATATATATGTGTGTGTGTGTGTGTGTGTGTGTGTGTTATGTCTGCAGTGCTTTGCCGTTCCAAGGCGTGTGTATTTTCCCCCTTTCGTATCATCAAAGCACGTTGATGGAGATAGACGGACAGGCTACTGAACCTCGTGTGCATCATACGCGCTATCTTCATCGAGAGAGAACTAATGAATATGCAAAATTAACCCTTGTCCATCCACCCTCGACGTGACGACGTCTTCCTCTCCCCTCCCCCCTGTGTTTCTTGCAGATGAGGAGGAAAACCTTGAGTACATAACCGGGGCCTTTTTCAGCAGAGCCCCCGCTCCGAAGAATGCGAGGAGGATTTTAATGCATCACTGCCTTTGCGCTTTAGATACGGAGGTGTGTTGTGTGTGTGTGTGTGTGTGTGTGTGTGTTGTTTGTTGTTGCGCCCTTTCCCTTATCATCATCACCACCGTCATCCCCATCTTCTTCTTCCTACTCCCCCCCCCTTCTCCAGGCGGTCTCAAAGATCTTTGAATCTGTATTGTCGTCGATTGTCCAAACGAGCTTGGAGCGAGGGGTAACACACACACACACACACACACACACACACACACGCATGCATGCATGCATGCAGCTGCTAACACTAGCACGAGCACAAACACGCATACACGCTCTCCACGTAGCATCATTAAATGCTGCATTCAATCTACTACGAAACCGCGGAGAGGGTGTGGCCTTTTCGTCTGAATATACAGTGAGATGTGCTAGTTTTTTTTTTTAAATCAAATTCGCAATTTAAGACCGAGCACGTGCTCATTGCCTGTGACGGTTGCCTAGTGCCTGCCTCAATTTAGAGGAAAACACATTTATAAAATTCTCGTCCGTAGTAGCCGTTGTTTCCAACACCTTACATGATCGTTGAATATGTGCATCTATGTAGGGATTATTAAGGACGTAGGCGATGACGAAGCTATATCAATCAATCAATGGGGAAGACTAATGAGCTATGCTATTGAACTCTACCAATACTCATAGCTACGAGCGCTCACAAGCGGCACACGATTATTCGGCCACTTACAGTTTAAGTTTGTAGACTCTCTTCTCCGTGTGTCACCCCAGTCTCATCACCTCCTGATTTTGGTAAAATAAAACGGGGTGTTTGTTTGCACAGTATCTCAGTATTTAGCATGTAATACACAGTGTTTCGAAGCATATGACATTAATTGTCAGATGACAA
This sequence comes from Bigelowiella natans CCMP2755, assembly GCA_000320545.1. Lineage (NCBI taxonomy): Eukaryota > Cercozoa > Chlorarachniophyceae > Bigelowiella > Bigelowiella natans. Next base: position 62,647 of record ADNK01003007.1, on the reverse strand, counting down.
GAAAATCTTGCATGCAGAATTGCGGACAAAGTCCACGTGTCACATGTAGATTGTCTCGATTTCTAAAGTTTAAACTACAACTGCTCGGCACTCACTCCAGGCGCGCTAGCGCGAATTTTGCGATTTATTGCTAGCTAGCTAGCGCAGTAGGTTTATGTGGAATTTGATGGTAGACCAAACATTTAAAATTTTTGCGCGATTGCACAAATTCTAGAAATCAAATGAAACAATAAAAGAGTTAACATTTGCATTGCCTGGATGCTCTATCTAGCCCGAAATTTGGCGTTTCGATGGAGCGCGATAAAATCTATAGTCATTGCGGTTTTTTTTGCCAGTAGTTAATAAAAATCTACGCAGCCGCACGTGTATCTTTTTTTATACGCTATTGTGGTCTCCGCATGTGCGCGCTATTCGTTTTTTGTTTGTGCGGGCAGCACAGCCAAAAAAAAATTCGCAAAAATGTTAATGTCGTGAGAAAGCGATTAGAGCAGATTCTGCTAGCGCTAGAGCGCAGCAGCACAAAGTCGTCGTTTAAATAGGCATTTTGCATAAGTACTGCACGCGACAGTCATTTGCAATGAGGCTATATAGCCTTGCGCATTTGGTCTTTCAGGTAGCTAGCCATATATGCATTGCGAGCGTGGAAGAAATGCACCGTACCACACACATGAGCCCGTCCGTCTATGCGGTGATACCAACAATAGGTACTTTTGAAGAATATAGCTTGTTACTATTCCTTTCGTCGTCTCTTGATTTTAGACGACAAGTGGGATAAAAATCTAATTTTTTCCGACTTTTCCGTCGTGCTTTTGTACTCTTTATCATTGTGCGAGGAAGAATCTCGCGTTTTATCATTCTTAATTTTGCTTTTTCGTTTCGTAGAGTTTTTTCCTGAAAGGAACCCGACGATGTCATCTTCGTAGTCTTCGGCGTCAGTGATGTTCATCTTTCGATTCCTCGCCCTTATGCCATCGATGGTTGGCTGCAGATCGATGATTTCCACTTTCCGACGAATGTTTGGATCCGTGAAATTTAGCTCTACAACACAGACATTTCGAAATCAACCGTGTTGCCGTGCACAAGACTTCCAAAACAAAGGCGCTAGATTTTCCGCTGAACTCTCTTCAAAAATAAAATAATGCCGATCTACTCCTTTCAGACATGCTTGCGAATATTATTTTGGGACGGAACTGATGGCGGCACTCACCAGATAGATAGAAGCCGCGTTCTGTGTAATTCTTATAGTTGATGAAATGAAAGCGCTCGACTTTGACTGGAGGGATGTACTTACAATTCGTCCGAACCATCCTGTTTACTTCCTGCTGGGTCCACATGCGGGCTCTGAGCTTGTAGCTTTTGGTTTTGTTGTACCTATTAGTTGGTGCTGCCGTTCTGTGGTTGCTCTCCTCGGCATGGAAAGCATCATGCATGATGGCGATTGATCGAAATGATGATAGCGCTACAAAAGCAATAACAAATCCCGGTAGTCCATTGTCTACCCCCCCCCCCCCCCCTCCCCCCTAGCGGTAGTTTAGAAACAAATAAGCTGTGTGTACGAGCTTGCTTCTTTCTCAGGGCAATGCTACAACACCATTGGACAATTGCTAGTAGTGTCGCTCTAGAATCGGCTAGTTGATTGGGTGTACAGTCGCATCACCACCCTCCTGACCCCCAACCACTATTCACCCACCAGGGTTTTTGAAGAAAAGTCCTCTTCGCGCGGAAGTAGCGAGCGTTCTCTTTGGAAGGGTTCCTGAGTCGCTCCATCTCCTCTTGGAACTGCTGCCGACCGAAGGCATCAATGTCATTCGCCTTGTCGTTGGGGTCAAAGTAGATCCCGATACCTACAAAGAGGCGGAAAGGAATGGCGCTCGCAATCACGCTGCAGGTTCTGAAGGTGACGAGTTTCCCAAATGTCCAAGTAGCAAATGGACGGTTTCATTGCGGTTTCTTTCCGGCCCAAATTAAAAAACAATCGATGGCTCTGCTCTGGGATACGGCTCGCTCGCGCGAAAATGAAAGCAGGAAATGCGGCCTCTCAGAAATAGGGTGTCATCAGCTCACAAACCAACACACCATCATTACCTTTTCTAAGCAGTCGAATCTGGTGAGTGTACACGGGAAAGACGAATCGCCGGTCCCCCTTCAAGGCCACCATGTACTTCGTGCCGTTCAAAAATACCGCATTTTTGACGTAGCCTTTCTCCCCCTCCACCTGCACATGGGCAAAGCAGCAGACCATTCAAAAAATGCACAATACATGTGATTTGCGAGTAATGATTGTCTTGATCGTCATTCATACCAGCCTGCAGCACGCGCAAGTCATGTTCTGAAACCGCACAAGATCTCCAGGGCGGAAAGGACCTGGGTAGCTATTCGAGAGGAGGAAACACAAAGGCCAAGAGAATATCAAGAGAAGGGAGCGGAGCGGAGAGAAACGACAACTATCAAGCAAGATATCCGCCTCTGTGTAAGTGCGTGGCAAGTGAATGGCAAGAACGATTTTTTTTACGTTCTATTCATCCTCTCGCGAGCCTCCTTAATGAACTTCTGAGCCATCCACTCCTGATCGTCTGATATATCGTCTAAGCTCCTATCAAGCCCCCTCTCCTTCTCCGTCTCCCCACTCTTTCCCTCAAACTCATGGAAGAGTGTGCGGAAATCAGACCTGTGAGGATGGAGGTGGTGAGGGTGAGGATATAGCAACGAGCATGCACATGCGCACATAGACAGGAAGACAAGTATTTGCTTACGCGTGCACATATATATATATATATATATATATATATATATATTATAATATGCGACTTTGGTGGAGATGGTCTCAGATCATCGTTTTCCATCATATCTTTGTTCTCTGCAGTCCTGCACAGGTGGGGGGGAGCAGGGGCAATGGGGCATTGCAACAACGAAAAACAGTTATGATCTAGCCGATTTGTACTCATACGTCACACACACATTCTCTAGTAGTGCTAATTAGAAAATTCTCCAGTTGTGTTGATTAGATCTGCGCTTACAAAGGCACAAGATTGCCATCATCGTCCTGAACGAGTTCATTCCCATACGACACCATCTAAATGAGATTTAAACGACAACGCCCATAAGGAAAAGAAATAGCAATATGATCCTCGACACTTAGTCGTGTTCGCGTATATATTCCGGAGAAGATGCTGAAAGTGCCATAACCAGGCATTCGCCTTTTAAAAACGAAAAGAGACGAATCTTTTCTCTGCCAGAGGATTCCATCCATTTATCAATCAATATCAATAAAACGCATCGTAGAGAAGCGCCAGAAAGCAAAAAGTATGATATTTTTCGCTCAAAAGGCTTTTCATTGGGGGGGGGGAGGAGAGACTACCCCTCTGATATAACAGTCAGTACGGTAAGGTATTGTTTATCTTAACATCTTATTTTGCTTTAACTTAGATGGAATTCGAGAGGGACCTGACGAAGACAGTGATTTTGTGAGTCTAAGACCACAACTCGGCCTTTGAAGTCGCAGCATAAGCCTGATGGATTGATTTCCCTTGATTAGTGTAATCTTGCATCAGTAGTTCCATACTCCAACCCTCCACGGCTCAATAATCACCCCCCTCCGTATTTCGAGTAGAGAATAAGAATGATAATATTGACGAATAATCATTATCAATGGTAATATAACTGGACCAATTGGCTTCGAAAAACGCGCTTTTGATGAGATCCCATCCGCATATCCTGAGGAGGATTCGTGTCAGTCGGCACGGGGGGTGGTGTGGGGGGGGAATGTATTTGAAAATAATATTCAAATTACTATCAAGTAAAAAATAGAGAATGGAGATGCTAAAAGCTCTAAAGCTTTAACATAACTAATGCTGTCGTACACTATGTGGTACAACAGCAGTTTGTTTGCTCTTTCTCGTCGTAAATTTCCTAAGACTTCCTAACAAAATGATAGTACCTTTGAACCCACTCCCCGCAAAGGCCTCTGCCTACAGATCACGACAACAAATACGATAGCACAGCGAACATTCAATAACATGAAAATGTACGATAGATTTCGCTCGCACATACTCTCCCCAGAAATGCTTGAATACAATACGATAAGATGACCTCCTTCTCATTGCTGGCAGTGCGTTGAATCAACCTCACTATGTGATCTAGACGCCATTAGAGGAGACGGAGAGGAGGAAGGGAGAATAATCAGATCCAAAATTGAATATACTTACAGCAGTGCTCGTGTTTAGCTGTTGGGAACTCACGGTTCGTGTCAGAGACGAAGATATTGTCTCCAGAGCGGTCAATCTATTGGAAAATTCTTGATGTAAAGCAGCGGTATGAGGCTACCAGCCGTTGTGCAAGAACAGCGGATATGATGATGCAGCAGGCTAGAATATGCTGTCGTTCAGAGGTTTAAATTCCTTTTCAAATATGCACTTGGGTTGACTGACCGTTATTGCAGACGGTTTACTGAAGATCATGCCCCCTCCTATTGTTGTCACCTGCCATCACGTCCAAGAAGACTATTGACTCTTAAAGTGTCCGATTCGGAATACCGGTAATCTCTACTACAACGTTTACTAGGAGCTGTTTTCCGTAACCTTCCCTCCCCCCCCCGCCCCCCCCCTTTCGCATTTGCTTGAGCACACCTCATTGCGCTCTAGATCGATTCGCCTGAATACTTCCTTCCCGCTGTCGCAAACATACCTACGGCATTGATTGTCTTTGTTTTTCATGTGTCAAGGCATGCTCATGTGCATCTACTTGCAAAGAGGGTGGAAAGGGAGAAAGGGGTGGGGGGGGGGGGTGAGAGAGGGAGCAAACGGAAAAGGAGAAGGAGAACAGAGATAGTGGAAGAGAGAGTCACTGAAGTGACGCTTACAGGTCTTTGAATGCCCGTTCATTTCTCCCACACACGACGTGAGAAGGACGCTTGAATTTGGCTTTGGACAGCTCGCCATCACGATAACCAGCACTCTTTCCAATGGGAACAACAACAACAACAACAACGATGATGATGATCACAATCATGATGCTACTTACGAAAAAGGACCATGAATATTCTAAGGCGTAGATCTGATCTCAAAGGTTAATTTTTGTCGTGATCGTGCTTCGCTTCCTATCCCACGCCTCCCCCCCCCTTCCTCTCACTATCTCTGTCTCAATAACCTTCATTCCCGCTATAGTTGTCACTTCGGAGGACTTTTGGTTTATGAGGCGAATGACATTATTGCCAGTATCCGCTATCAAAAGCCTGTTGTTGTTGGTGTCATTTGGCGGTGTGCAACATACGATAAGACGGCGACGATGATACTGGGAATAGCTATTAAGAGCACATCCCACATCATCGTATTCACTGATGCCTTGAGGCAAGAGGGACGCACATTTGATCACACACACACACACACACACACACACACACAACACACTCAAACGACTATCGTTTTTGTGCTTCCAGAATGTGCATGAAACTGACCTGTAGCGTGTTTGGTGAGAAACCTACACACAGCATATGATACATTAATTAATAAATACATATACACACATATTTATATATAAACATGATACCGATCTAAGGGAATCATCAGGGCTGCTAATGTTCTCCATGCACAAGGATGCGGTTGAAACCGAACTTACACGTCACATCAATAGCCTTAAAATATCCGGAAGTCTTCGCACAACTATCTCGCTACTGATGCGTCTATACTCAAGTGAATGATAATTACCCCTGTCGGCTCGAGAAATCTGGCCTCGGAGCACAAACCGTCCTAAAACAATATCAGCTTTAGAAGAAGACGGATTGCCCACCTCTTCGCAAATGCAACCCGAGGCAAGTCAGTTGCACGAAATGATGACAATCAGCACGTTCTTTGAATAGGCGAGAGACTGTGCGTGCTCGCGCAACCAATGGGTACATGGCAGAGAGAACTAAAATCGCTCAGTAAGTCGGCCACGCTGCTGTGCTCTTGCCGTGAGGGAGAGTTGCAAAGGTCGCGTCCTTCTACACTTTCGATTGAGCACTTTGCTCGAGGCATCAGCATGTCATCATGCAGCGTTAATATGTTGCGAATGCGATGTGTCGGTGGCGGTATAGTGTACTTTGTATCCCGCCTTAGTGCCGGCGAGGGTGTACGCTCGTTGGTATCTAAGATTGGAATAATGTAGCACAAAAACGTCATTTCGCGTCATCAGCTCACAACAATGGCTGTGTATAAGAAATAGACTCCGAATTCAAATCTCACTCGTCTATCATCCGTATCCGGTGATTTTCTTTGTCGCACACGAAGATGCTCCCAAATCTGTTCCATTCAATGCAAAATGGCCGTTTTGTTAGCCGATGCGTGAGGAAAGAGAGAGAGAGAAAGAGAGAGAAAGAGAGAAAAAGAGAGAAAAAGAGAGAGAAAGAAACAAACGCTACGAATTTCTATTTTCTCGAGAAAAATCGAGAATGGCTGTACGCGTAACAACGTGGCGTTGTGTGCCATGGTATTTGTAAACGGGAAAATCGCGATTTTGCCATGGAATTCGTCACGGCGGGATTCAAGAATTCACTGAAAGGACCTATCTGCAGCAATGCCGGAGGGAGTGTTGAATCTTGCGTGGGGAAATGCACCGTCGTTGCTGCCTGATATGAAATAGGAATTCAGAGGAGAGAAATTAGACTCAATAGGCGGACGAAGACGACTTGGTTAAAGATACAGAGAACGCAGACAGCAAAGAGAAAAGAGACACCGGACGTCAAACCTTTCCTTCCACTTCCTGCAAAGACGCTGACCTTGCCGCCCCTATCTATGCATAAGATGCGGTGGCGAGGCGGCTGCGACACGAAGAAGTTGAAATGCGGAGTAACCGTCACATACATGCTCTGAACCAATTTTTCCGATGTCTGTCGGCATGAAATTACGTGGAGAGGAGGGAGTGAGAGATAGCACTGATAAAAATCCAATTTGCTTCGTTGCGGAATTTGGCAATGGTGATGGTGATGATGATAGTAGAGTAATGCTGGGATTTGATGACAACACGCACAATTTCAACATCAATCGTCAGTCAGAGCTGAGCACACCTTAAATGTCCCAACAGTAGTTTGCTGGGATACGTCCATGCCTAGCAAGGTATAAAAAAAGGGGAGGGGGGGAGAGAGGGGGAGAGGAACTTAGCGAGCTGAAAACAATGAAAGTAGCTCGCACTCTCCAGATATGTTTAAATAGGATATGACCTCCCCATTCTACTCCGCTTCCATTCTTCCCGATGAAAGGGTCATCGATTTCAATATCATCCTCCGCAACGGAGTCTTCATGGACATTCTGATCGTTCAGGTTGAGCCTGGCGTTCTGGATCAGAGCATTCTCTTCCATTCTCTTTGTGTTATCGCCGGCCACCGCAGCAGATTGCCGTTTGTATGTAGGTTGACGAACAAGTAAACGTCAAGTCGAAGCTATTTTTCTCTGATATGTCCCCTCCCCCCCCCCCCTTCTTGCTTATCTACTTTGGTCAAAAATATAGCGAATATCTTTATCGTCTGCTCGATGGGATGTACACCCCCGCGAAGAAGATTTAGTTTCCTCTTCTCAACTCGGGGTCGGTCTTACCTGTTTTTGCAACTCGATCTTTCGGTCAAGACTAACGTCCATTCTAGCGATGTCCAGGTCCATTTCATCAATGAGCGACTGATCATATTCGGCCTCTTCCTTCTTCGAAAGCTAATTTATGCGAACAGGCCATGGAGAGCAAATCGATCTCGTTATTTAAAACGCGTATTGGCAACATGTTTGATAAAAATGAATGTTGGGACGCTTCAAAGGCTCATTCGGTGTGTGTGCATGTACACCAACAAACCTTTATTTTGGAGCTCGCTATAGCAATTCGATCATCGATGGTCATGTTTGAGTATTTGTCTGAGAATAAGCTGAAAGTTCCATCCTCCGGCATCATATCAAAAAACGGATTCGAGCTCGCCGCCATATTCATAATAGAGTCTCCGCCACCTGCATATTGAATAGAGGAAGCTCTCAAGATGGCAGCGAAGACGAGTCGTAGATACTAGCCAGCATGGAGACAACATAGATGCAAAAATGGTTTGTCCTCTTTCGATATTTATTTTCGCCTCACGAAAAGCAGATGACCTCCTCCGGACTCCGACTTTCCTGAAGTCGCCTCAAACCCGCCCTCTTCGCTGCTTATCTGGTCATATTGCCAATGGCGTTGAGGTGGCGGACAACAACGGAGAGAGAGCACAGACTGCTTTTGGTGATTAGACTATTGACTTCCTTCCCTCATTCTTCTATATCCCACACACCCATATCTACTACTGCTACTACTACTCACTGCTACTACCTCCTGGCCATCTTGCAGCCTCTCTTTACGACGGTCATCCTGCTCCAAAAACGCCTTCAGTTTTTCTTCCTTCTCCTGGTTTTGTGGGTCATTTTCCAGCCTTCTCATGTTCGCCGCATGGACTTTTGCATCGTCATCCTCATCGTCATCGTCATCGTCATCGTCACCGTAGATTTCGCCGTCGTGGCCATTGCCGTCGGTAGCCGTAAGGTTTGGCTTCAGCATCTGAGGCTGGATGCTGACTCTAGGAATCTCTGGCATCTCCGCCATTCTCTCCAACATATCTCTGCGTTGCGAGTAAGGGGAGGGATGGAGAGGAAGGGGGGAGATATAAGGAGAAAGTGATGGGAAGGAACGATTCAGAAACTTTTAGTAGGAGTAGTAGTAGGAGTAGTAGTAGTAGTAGTAGGAGTAGTAGTAGGAGTATTAGCAATAGTAGTGAGTAGCCGTGAGCGACCAACGGGATAGAAGGAAATAATCAAGATCACGGCGTCCGTTAAAAAGGCGAGAAGGGAAACTAAGCATCACCATACATCATTGATACATTATAGCGTCAACAATAGATTATCGACTTTAGCCTGCGACGATGTTCCACAGCGCCCCAGGAACGGTTTCGCATCCTCCTCGCAACCTCCAATTCCACCGACTCTCGAGCGGCATCAATGGCAAATCGAGCATTGCCTCTATCGGCGGAAGTTGCGGTGTTGGCCTCCGTACCCTCTCGCGCGAATCTGAACCTGTCCCTTTCAAGGACGCCCATATCTGACTTGAGCTTGGTTATCGCGTCGATAAGTTTCTTCCTCTCGACTCTGTCATTTACCAACAGTTGACTGATGATTTTGTTCTCTGTGAGGAGGAGGAGCTCAGTGCCATTGACGCCTTTCTTCCGTATATGGCCCTTTGCTCTCCTTCCAATGCCCACCCGAGTCGCCCATGCAAACACGTCGGAGACACTCCATGCCTCTACACGTTTGACTCGGATAAACACTGCTTTCACGTGACGGGTGCTCTTTCCGCCAAGTCCTGCAGAGAAGGAAATTCAGTGCTGAGGCGAACGCTCAAGATGCTCTTGTGTGAAGGAAGTAGTAGCGATTCTTGTCGCGGGTGGGGGAGAAAATGGGAAGGAAAATATCGAGTAACATTACCGATTTTGTCTGCTTCGGGGGTCTGGGCAATTTTGACGTAGTATGTTCCCTTGTCAGCATCCAATAGACATTCGGATAAATCGTACCTTTTCACCATCACCACCACCACCACATGAGGGAGACCGAGAAGGATGTAAGTCAAAGTTTCCACTGATCCCTGCGGGTAATGAGCGAGTGCGCATGCTACACGAACCATTTCCCTGTTGGCAGTTTCGAGATGCTGTCCATCGTTGACATCTGGAATGGCACCTGTTGCGATTGATTATGGCGATGATACGCGAGATTAATTTTTGCTTGAAAAACTGGAATGGCGCGGAGAGGACAAGGGGGAGGATCGAAACGCGGCGATGAAGTCAGAGACGGTACAGACGGACAAATGCAAGAGCTGTTGCTGTTTGAATTTTTTTGGGGTCATTCATTCCGGCGACGTTACAGTGAAAATGAATATTTTCTAAAATGACCGGGTTTCGATATGTCGTTCTGCTCAGTTACGTCATAATTTTGTACTTTTGCATATTCACAACCGTGTCCTACCTGAAAATAGTCTTGGCGCTTATGCGTCGATGCTCCTCCATCTAGCTGACCGAAACTATTCGTTTGACCTTGTGCATATTCACAAAGCATTAAAATATCACACAAATGCACTTATTGAGCATTAATCTACGTGTAGAATTAGAAGCTTTTCCAAAAACTATATATTTCAACAAGAATGTATGACTGTATATAGAAACGTATATATAGTTTGATTGAGAAGGTGAGGCTATACACAAATGCGTGGTTTACTGTACACCCTCACCCTTTCCAGAAGATGGATTATTTTCATCCAAACTCAGTACATCTCCACCTTCCATGATCACATCGAGGTCTGTACGAGCACGAGAGGAAGAAGGGGGCGGGGATGGTAGGGTGAGCGAGATTAGATTCAGCAAACAGAATGAAGGAAATCTAAATGTGCTCGATCAGGGAATGTATTATGGAGGGTTTAAACGACCGTATCCTTGATGGATGTCCTTGTCGCACTGAAGGCAATGGTATTTTGAGGCTACGCAGTCAAAGCAATATCGTCGAGCGGCAGCCTACCGATATCGGTGCAAAGCATTCGAGTTAGCAAAGCCAACAGCGAGTGAAGGCTTTTGCATGCTTGAAATGACGACTCCTACCTTGTTGCAGAAATCGCAGGCACGCATAGTTCTGAAAGCGTTTATCTATTGGGAAAATAGAACACCATTTCAAAGAGAGATTTCACGCGTAAGAAGAGAGTTCTCCTGCATCACAAATCTAACGGTGCCACTGAATAATACCAATCGCCTTGTCTTAGGAAGCATGTCTTTAGATAGCTCGAATGTAGACATCTTTGAAGCCTCGTCACCTCCAACGTTCATTATCCTAGGAAGTTATCCATTTTACCGACTACACGCACTCCGCAAACAGCAGACCATTGTACATACCCTCAGCAAATGTCACCACAACGACGACTTCTCAACCAAAGGGGAGAATAATTGCAAAAACAGGATGGAAACAAGGATGGGGCGCTCTCTCACTACTCGTTGATTTCATTGTCGCAGATGTTTGACATATCCGTGTCATCTGGCCTCTTCGTCCACAGTTCTGAGAGGGGAAAAGAGAACGAATCGGGCTTGAGAATATTAATGAAAAGGAGGGCGGTGGTGTTTACTGCCGTTTGTACTCACGCTTTCCAACGTTCGCGGAGAAGATTTCATTTCCCTCCGGGTCTTTCTCGAAGCCTAAGTCCCCATCGACAGCTCTCTTTTGCCTCCTGAGCCTCGCCACCTTCCTTTCCTCTTCCGCATACATGATCTGTATTAAGAACATAGATATACATGAAAGGATTTATGTGGAATCGCATTAGAGGGAAGGAAGGGGGGAGGGGGGGGGAGAGAGACAGAGAAGCATTTAAGTTTTCGAAACTACTATAAAACCAGGCACAGCCGAACCTCGTCGCTCTCGTCCAAACCGAACTTTTTGACCTTTTCACGTCTGAACACGTCGAAAGCACCATGGCGCTGAATCGCCGCCTCCAGCTCAACGTCGTTCTCTGTCCACAATGCCAAGTGTCAGAGCCGAAGTATTTAGTACACTAAACACGAGCGTGAATGACCGTTGTCCTCGTCATTTCCCTCGATATCGTTTGTTGTGTTGTTCCCCGCAAGTCCTCCATGAGCCTTATCGTTCCGAAGTTGCATCCTCTTGCAAACTTCCTTCACTTCGTTCAAAGGGTCCGATCGGTCGTTCGCGTTCTCAGACTCATCGCTCGCTGTCATACTGGCGTTTTGGGCCTTTCGTCGGACGAAGCTAAGAGAATACAGAATAGCAGCAAATCATCTCCCCTGGTGCGTCGCAAGGTGACAGGACTAACACGCTGGTGTACCATTCCGCAACGTCATTCAGCACTCTCGGCATCTGAGACGAATGGGGCAATAAACACGAAATCATATCAATTTACATGCGGCGACAAAGGAAGGCTCTCGCTCGACAGCTGCTGCACAACAGAGCAAGCAAGATCCAACCAACATGACAGAATATCGACTCCGTGCGGAAACTGAGGGGCTTCAAAGGAAGATACACCGACGGTTTAACCAGAATTCTTCCTCCTTCTCTCTGATATTATGCGAGTTAAGGTGTTACCCCTGCCGCTTTGGCCCTCCTACTGCGAACCATCACCGCATCAAACGTCCGGTTTTCGTGACTAAATAACGGAGAAGTAGATGGAATGAGGCGGTGATTAGATAACAGCGATCTGAAACGTCGTTTTATAGAAGGAAACAAGAGGTTAGCGGTAGGATGTACTTCATCATCGCTGCGCCACAATCGAACCTGTGGGGGGGGAGGGGAGCGTTATATGACAGAATAAGGATGTTGTATTAAAGTATCAATACCAAATTCCGCTAAGCTTTTCGTCAACTACTTGTCCATTGATCTAAGCAAATATTTTGTAACCGGGGAAAGAGAGAGAGAAAGAGAGAGAGAGAGAGAGAGAGAGAGAGAGAGAGATAAGAGACAAAGCAAAACAAAATTAAAGATAGGCGGCAGCTGTTTTGTGGAATCGACCAAATACGCTGTAGGCCGACTTTAGGTAAAATAATTATACGCAGAGTCTAATATTTATTACAAGTCCACATATCTCATTATTAATGCACCTGGAAGATCGAGCCTGTACCACCAATTAAACTCAAATCGCCTACAGATAGACCACAAGCTTCCGCGATTCCGCTTCTGCGCGCCGCATTGGATAACAAGCCCATCACATACACATACATATAAAAACACAAAAACCACGCAAAATATCAAGGGTAATCCTCTCTAGTACCAGCGCAACAATTCGAAAACCGCTAATTTGTTGTAGGCAAATAGAAGTGTTCGTTGTAGGCGCTTTTTTCCCCCCCCTTTCCCCCCCCCCCCCCCCCCCCCCCCTTGTAGCCGATAGTTCTTTCTTACCGTTGCACAGGGGAGGCCTTCTGTAAGTTTTTCGACACTTTATCCAATAACATGAGGATGATCTCTAGTTTTCTTTCAGAGCTGATGTGGAATACATATGTTATGACAATAAGCACCAGGGCAAACAAGAACATCGGCTCGATTTACTATTTGCAGGAAATACATTCCTACTTTGTATAACCTTTATGGGAGATTTGGCGGGGAGGGTTGAGGGGGGGGGGAGGCGATGTTGGCCCGCAACACGGCATAAAAAACAAACTTCATCGAGCTTTTAATAGCACAATGTTTCTCGATCTCGAAGCTTCTCTGTCTTCGAAATTCGTTTTTCCCCATATATAATGCAATGGGAAGGGAATGATAAAGATAAAGCCAGGCAATCTTTTTGCACAGTATAATATCCTCTAATGACGACTCACTTTCCGGATTGGAAGTCCTTCTCTAGGTCCTCGTCGATCTGGAGATATTGCGAGTAAGCGTGCCGCTAGAATATGAAGCATGCAGGGTAGTGCAAAAGGTGTAGCATCGATAACCTACCTCCACCATGAGATCGCTGTACTTACTGAAGAGAGAATCTTCCCCCTTAGCCATAGGTTCGAATCAGACGACAACGAATGCAAATACGCTCAAGATCCAAAAAGACTTTCATATAATTTCGCTGTACCTTGCACGCGGTAGCGGAAAGTGATGCTGGCTTCAGAGCCCCTTGCTTTTCAGTTAAGTTCCGCAATTTGAAGAAGTTCTCCAAATTTCGCGACTGGCGCTCTGCCATCCTGGAAATTCGAGCAATATATACACACAGCAACCAACGTGTTTCAGTGCATATCCTGGTCTGCTCCAGCTCACCATCAGCGCACAGAAAAATATAAGTATTTGGGGGTCATACGTAAACTAAAGGCTAAAGAGATCGATAATACAGCGCATCGCGACGAGCCTTGGGTGCGGAGTTGTCGACGTGAATATTTGGAAAACGTTCCCAGCCGTTGCGAGCAAATGGAGGAAAAAAGGTTTTTTTGTTTGGTGGATCATCAGCCTGATGCGACTTTCACCAATTCTTTTTTAGTTGAATTGCTCACTTACGTTATCTCGTCTCGAACGGCGGATATCACCTGTGCGGCCGCCTTTCGCTCGCTCTTTATTGGAAAGAAGGAAGAGAGTGAGGCGAAGGAGGGCGGAGAAGAGAAAATGGTACTGATATAACAATGCGAGATTCTGGTGAAATATTCTTGGTGTCTTGACGGAATTGAGGAGGAGAAAATACCAGCAATCTTGTTGGGTCGTTCCAGGTGGAATCTGGGTGCTCTGTGCAACGATGCATGGCGACAGTGGGAGGAATAAGAGAGAGGAAGGAAAGCTGAGTAGAAATCCTTTCTGATTTTTCGATCTTCCGCTACTAAACACGCTTCATCGCACATGGCATGATCTTCAGTCACCACGCCGCGCACATGGCCCTCCATTCATATTGCACAGAGTGTTTTCTATAAATAGACAGCGGCGACACCAACGGCGAGGGTGGACATTGCAATGCCGAAAATATACGAAGTACTCCTGGCGATGATACCGAGAAGAAGATTGTCTTGGTAGACAAGAAGGCGCTTTAGGAACTCCTGCAACTCTCCCATCTAAACATATAACAAAAGCACACTGCTGCATTTTCCATTCTCATCGATTTCACCCTGCTATGGGTGCTGGTATTAAGACTACGGTAGGAAGGCACCTTCAGCTCGCAGAACTCGCGCTCCTCCTCCTTGGTCGTGTAAGGCGGAGGCATCTTTTTCCCAGGAAACTTCTCCTCATATGTTTTCTTCTCTTTGTGGCCAAGGTAAGAGTACTTGATGTATCTGTTTCGAAAGGTGGTAGACATGGCGTTACTATAAACACAAATAGCACAGCATGCAGCCTTCATTTTCCGCGCAATGAAGTGAATCTTCTCTTTCCATCGGCCCCCCCGTTCCCCTCCCCCTTATTCCACGTTCGAACGACCGTTTGAAAGGGAAGAAAGCGTCCGTCGTGGTTGATGACGCCTATCATAGCCGAGTAAAGTACAGCAACACCGAGAACTAGTTTGAGCTAAAGAATACTATCTAAATGCAGCCGTTAGCTGGTGAAGCGCAGGTATATCAGCTTTTAATAATGGCAAAATATACACTACATTTTCCCAGTCTTCCGTGTTGCGTTGATAGTCCTCTGATTTGCTGGATCCATCGGTATCGTCCTAGAAGTCCCGTTTAAAGGGGGAAAGGGGGATAACATGGAAGAGCAAGATGAGGAGTTTCAGCTTTCAGAGATCGTGTTCTCTCCTGAGTGTTGATGTTCATGATGTGTCGGTATGTGTGTGTGTGTGTGTGTGTGTGTGTTGCGGATCGGGATAATCAAGAATCACCGAATTTGACGAAACTGTCCAGCGTTCCTTCACCGGGTACCTGCCCCACCCCGGAAAACCAAATTAAAACACACCCCCCAGAGCATGTAAACACGCATGCACGTACATGTACACGCCTACACACCATGTGCACGGTTAATAAAATAGCCGCCAAAGATGGTAAATGATACGTTTTTCGTGAAAGAATGGAATATCTTCAGCGTTCTGTCCTGCAATCATTCATTTCTCCCCTCCTTCATCCCCCCCCTCTACTCCTCTTCCTATGTATGTATTCCTATGTTGAGCTACCCCTGTCTTCGAATCCCATCAAGAAGAGAGGAGGTGGGGGCAAAGGTGGGCCTTCCTGGTTCTTCGTGATTCAGACTTAACATGCACACGAGAGGGAGGGATTGTTGAAGAAGTAAAGACAACGACGAAGAGTTGAATATAGAAAAATTGCAGCTTGGTAAATAAGTTACACTCTCTTCAGCACACCTGCGCGAGAGGGTGTTCCAAACCTCCATAGCTTCATCGTCGTCGCCGTACTCGGAGAAGTCCCCACGATAAAACCGTAGATCTTCTTTCAAGCTTTAAGTCGATAACAGAGCCGTGAGAGCACAAAGAGAGCATTCACACGAAATCAAGTTTCAAATGGTGACACAATAAGAATAGGGCTGTTAAATCGCTGGATATATAGCATGCGACGCGCGCAGAAACCACATTCTCGGGGGGTGGGTTATTCACACAGATGATACACAGGGGAGGCTTAGCTCACGTACGGCTTCTCGAATCGTCGCTCATAGTCGACCTGGTCTTCAATATCTCTGTAGGAATCAACCGTTCAAATAGAATTGGGAAATGAATTAATTTCACCGCAAGTTCGTTGGCTGCTGCCGGCTCTATATCGAGCATAAAACTCGCCGCGCAATCGTTTCTTATACATGCTATTCGCGCCGCCGCCTTGCAATCATGTTAACGCTACTTGATTATCTTAGCTGCAGTCTGGCTCGTGGGGGGTGGAGTCGGTGCAGAGGTTGGGGGGGGGAGCAGAGAATTCCGAGAGGTAGCATTTGATAGAAACTGTAAGGGAGAATGTCAAACACCGAACCATCCGAGAAATGAAGACAAAAAGTACATATTTTTCGAGTTTGCTTTTCTGCTTATCATGGTTTCGCTTTGAAGCCTCGCGTTTCTTAGCCCGCTTCTTCCGGATCTTCATAAGTGCCCTCTCCTTGGTGCTCATTTCACTTTATTACGAGGAAGGCAAAGTAGAGGGAGGTGAGGGGGTGGGATGTTTGTATGGCTAGGTCATGGTTGATATATTCTGGAAACATATGTATATATACTCGCCGTACCTAAGACGGGGGTCCTCGTATGTACGATCAAGTGCAGATGACTGGGACGGCTCCTTTTGCGATTGCTTAAAGTTTCGAATTTTCGATTCTATAGACCCGAAGAGGGTGGCAAGCGACGCGTTCTTGCCACCGACGCCATTGTTCAGTGAACCTCCCAAACAGTCTGGTCCGTTCCAGCTGCGGCCATTGCTCTCTTTGGAGTGAAAATCTCTGATTAGCAACAGCACACAGCACATGGCCAAGACTAAAGCGATAGTCCTGCCCGGCATTATCGAGCATCCATTCTCCACAAGATGAACTTGCAGGCGCTGCGAGAAGGAGATCGCTTGCGTTGACACGCCAGATGGCTGAGAGATGCTAGCCCTGTGCGAGGCATACCGGCCTCAGGTGCGCAGGGGGGGCGGGAGAGGGATAGCTGCTGTGGAGAACTTATGAATCCTAAAAAAGGTCAATTATATTCGATATTTTCCGTATTATTTTACCATTCTCATCAAGGCGGAATCTTCACAGAGAAACCCTAGTTATCAGCAAACTTACAGTGAAATCAAAAGTCCCAAAAATACCTAAATTATATTTCCTTATATGTGCGATGGGTATCTTCCTAAGGAAATCGAAGATTTCATGCAAAGGATTGGCTGGTGCCATGGAGTCAGGCGAACCCAGAAATCTGAAGGAGAGGAGGCCATATTTAGAAAAATTATTAAGGCGAAAATTTCGCAATATTATATATAATTTCTGATGAATTTTACACACTTTGAACATCGATGGATTTAATTTAGAAAATAATTTATCCTAAATACATCTGAATCAGAGCACAAGATAGAAATCCCCACCGGGCACAGGTTGGTGGGGGATCATGGCGGACTCTTCGGCAGCGTTCGCCAAGCTGCTGTGGCAACCTGCCCTCCTTCTGCTCTCTATCGATAACAAAGAGACTAAGGAGGGGCCTATTGATAACTCACCTTCTAATGCTGTTGTCACGCAAACAGTTCCTGAAAATAATGCAGCAGAAAAGCGAGCAGATTCAAAGGAGCCGCCTTCCCCGTGCATTGCCCCGCCCAGGCCCCCAGGGAACAACAAAATTAGCCAGACTGAGGGAAACAAAGACCCATTTCGCGACCTGGTCGCGAGGGACGTGTCCACGTACGAAAATCAGCGCTACTATCTACGCTCATGGTCCCGCAATTTGCTTCCGACAGACAGGTTGAATCGTTTCGTCAAGGCGAGCGGGCTGAGGAGAGCGCTATGTTTGACGATTGAAATGCGTTTTTCAAAGGCCAACTTGGAGCGATGCAGATGGGACGGAGGAGCTCCCGAAAGAGAGCTTCAAGCTGCCGCAGGTGCTGAGAATTTGTTTGTTACCGGATGCGATAAGGTTCACCCCGTTTGTTTGATATTTGCCGCTCCTTGTCCTCCCCGCCCCCCTCCCTCGAAGGGCTGGAAATGGGACGGAGGATGGAGGATCTCTGCTGGAGATAAAACGGATGTGCTCGGGTGGATATACGCAGTTGATTTCGGCTGGACATGGTTCTTCATTATTGTTTACGAATTTCTTATATAATCAACTCGAATCTCTTCCGCAAAAACCGCTTAGCGGCAACTAACAAGTTTTCCACGAACACAACGTTCCCTCTGGAAGGTACCCCTCGTTAATGCGTAAGACATTTGTGAGGAGAAGAAAGTGGATACGGACGATGAAGCGGGATCTCAAGGATGCTAGCCTTGCTTCCTCTGCAAACGATTCGTCAACTGAAGCTGTGAAATCAATACGCTTTCAACCAGGAAAACTTGGATTTAGGTGATCCTATGCACGAAGATGTGACAGGGCGAGAGTATTCAATATTGAAAAATATATGCCCTATCTGTATGTATTATATGTGTGTATAATATATATATATATATATATATATAATATATTTATAATCTTCCGATTGTAAATATACAACAGATTTTCCTCTCACAACGAAGTTACTGGTGTTGCTCCTAATAGCCAGGCTCTTGCAAAGTGTGTAAATTAAATCTTTCCGGCGTCCAATGCGCCTTAGAGACTCCGCCCCAACACTCAAACACACACAGACACACACACACACACACACACACACACACATACCCACGCACAGACATAAAATGTAGCTGATTAATACAGAGGCGTTCGAGAAGGGTGGGTAATCTCTCATGTTAACGGACGTCGGGTACATGCAGGGGAGGAAGCTCATCTAGAGTATCTGCTCAAAGTAACAAAAAATGCGAATTGCGACAAAAGCTATAGCTTCAGTTGTGATAATGGTGGTGATGGTGGTGATGGTAATGATAATGATGATGATGAGAAATAGGAAGTTTTTCTAAGATAGAGTGTAGCTCTAGTACGAGAGATGAAGAAAGGGCAGAAGGCACGGGGCATTAAATGGATTGTCAACGGAGAGAATAGAAGAAAGAGTCGACACGAAGATTTATTACAAAATGCATGGGGAGATGCAGAAAGCATTTTCGTTCTCCTGCTGTTCCCCCCTCCCTCACATTTATCCCAGCGTCGTTTGTGACTCGCGTACTCTTCACTATAAAAAGGAATATCTGAAGATTGAAGGAGACTTGGATATCACCTTCAACACCACAGGGTTAGAAATACACCATCAATAGGAAGAACACAAGCTGTACACAACTCGCTTATGTTTGATAAGACCGGCAACTGAATTCTCTCTAGAAATTCTGTTATCTTTCATCTCCCAGCGGTCCTTTTCCACCCTCCCCTTCCTCTATTCTTCGTCCCTAGTGCTCATCTGATTCTCGTTATTCTTGCCTCCAGCGTGGCGCAGTTGTCCAAGGAGGAGCATCTGCTGGTACTACGCCGTATCGCTACCGAGCAATTTGGCATGTCGCTGCCGTGTTATCAGTGTTCTCGTAAATCCTCTCTATTGTGATTATCATCCTCGTCGTCGTTATCATCATCATCATCATTATCATCATCATTATCATCATGATTATCATCACCATCGTCATCATTTCTGTCACTGCAAAGTTTCACCACTCCTTAAACGCATTCGCTCAAAGCTCCAACGTCAACTCAGGTGGGAGATTTTTTCGAATGCTTGGACCTTGACGGAAATGGACACATCGACGCCAAGGAGGCAAAGGTGGGAATGGGTGCGGGGGGGGGCAGCAAGTTAAATGACCAAATGATAAATTCGTGGAAATAGACAGATATAAAGAGCCTCGATCTGCAAAGATCGTCAATCATCACAATATGTAGCCATCATCCAAATGATATCTGAAAGTCAGTCGTAGTAGTGTTTAAATGAGCTTTGCAAATGACGTATGCCACTGCTATCAAAAGTGCTAATTTTGGCCACCTTTGCAGGCCAAACTGCACAACGAAGCCCATTTCGTCTTTGAAGGTAGAGGCTTTGTACAGAGGAGCAGGATGGGGAGGGGGGGGGGGGGCAGAACATTATGGCATTATGTACTATATACCGTATATTGAGGGGTTTTACCATCCCGCCACATCGTCCCAATCTGCAGGGCTGATACTCTCGATTTGCCCAATTTTTCGAATTTCCTGATGTTTTGGATTGAATGGAGATTGAAGAGAAAAGGGAGGAGGAGGTGGTGGAGGAGGAGGAGGAGGAGGGAGATAGCAATGACGATGACGTCTTTGGAACAAGCATGGATATATACCCGCCCCAGCGGTGTAGCGAAATGAACGTATGCTGTTATATACCCTGCATAGATGTGGAGGTTGACGGCGATGGCTCGGTCTCACGCAACAAGTTCATCGAGGCCTTCGTACGCTATAAAAACCGACTGGTGCTCTCGCCCGCCCCTCCCTCGCCGTCTCTATTATGTTTTTCCTTCCTTTGAACAGTACCGAATAGTCATGATAAGGGTCGGCCTCTCACCATCATCGTTTATCATCATCATCATCATCATCATCATCATCATCTTGATTTCCGTTTTACACGGCAGGGGACTAAACAGTCTGGCAGTGCGGACAAAATCAGCACCGCAAAGAAGGATACTTCCCGAAAGGAGGGTGGGGCCGTCGGCTCTAAGAATGGAGAGAACGATGACCGAAAGCAGGGGGGCGGAGACGCACAGGTGCAGGAGGAGGCGGAGCCATCGCCGGTCTCTCTTTCCAACCCGGTTTTAGTAGCTGATTTGAAGTCCTGCATCCATCACGCCAAGGTGTGCATTAGGATATCTTTTTCGCCCACAAAAGGGAAAGAGCGTATGCGTGCGTGTGTGTATGTGTATGTGTGTATGTATGTGTGCGTTTTTGTATGTGTGTGTGTGTGTGTGTGTGTGTGTGTGTGGAGACAGTGTAAGTGAGCTGGTACTAGTATAAGGCGTGGAGATGCACAGTAGCTCTATCTAGCGAGGGGCTGTGTGTGAGAGGGAAAACCTAGCAGGCTGGTGCTACCGCTCATCGCTATTTCTTTGCGGAGATTAGTGATTCGTTATCTTGTAATCTTCGCTCTGTTTGTCGCTGCTGATGGTTTTGTTATCCGCGTGCCTTCATTATTTCTGTTACCATCATTATCGTGATAATCATTATCTTCGTCGTCATCATCACCGTCGTTCTCATTAGGAAGCTACTAGGAGCTCACGCATGCTGCTGGAACAGGTGAAAGCGCATACTTTGAATTTCCCACCCCCATTTGATACTCGAGCATTTCGGTGCAGAAAGCCATACCATTTTTCGGGGTGGGGCTAGGAGGGTAGACAAACCGCTTAAAAGCAAATAACAACGATGGTGGCGCCGCTGGCGAGATATAAAGCCTAGGATTTGAAATGAATCTGAAGCTGATAAGAATAATATAGTTATCTCTACCACGGGTTCTTATTTTTACTTTGCCCCTCCCTGCTCTTGCGTGTCTTCTCTCTCCGTTCCACCTCTTTCTCTCTCTCTCTCTCTCTCCCTCCCTCCCTCCCTCCAGAAAATGTACGGCGTAGCTGAACTTGTCGATGATGACGATAGCGAGGAGGAGGATGGAGAGGACGGCGCTCCTAGGTAAACACAGCCGTTACCACAGCATCCAGAACATCGTTTGTTAATGTTTTTAAAAGAAGGGCAATTCTCACTTTTTACGTTGGAAAAACTGTCCCACTAATAAAACGGCGTTGCCATGCACGTATTCCTCTTGCCTCCCGCCTTGAGAGATAAGGGTAGAGTTAGTTTTTTTCCCTTTTTCGGTGTCTCCTGATTCGGCGGCTTCGGCGTTGCAAGTTTGGATTTACTAATGAAAAGCGGTTATTGAGGTTTTCTCATGGATACTATGCTAGGTATTGGCCGATGAAAGCTCCAGTTCAAGATAAGCGGCCATACAACTCGCCGCAGCCAGCGTAAATGCCATTGTGCTGTCCTTTCACCTGTGCTTATTATTACCAGCCCTGCTTAGCCGTAGAAGACTGTCGTCAACGACAAAAAGAATGAGTCTCATATTGATTTGACGTTGTGCGGAAGAGGTTTTTGCATGCAAGTGTACTAGGACAATCCAAGTGCATCCGAAACGAAAGACATTGTTCACTTCGTGTATTCGCTTCGTGTATTCGCTACGAGGACACACAAGTACATGATGCGATAGCTAGAGCTGTTCTGTGTAGCAGGTAACAATGCATGTACTAATGATTACGATACTTGCATGATCAGCAGCTTTACATAAACTGCCTAGCTGCACTAAGATCAAAACGGGTCATCAATCGGACTCAGCTAGACAACACACTAGTCATTCACCTTTTACGTGCACACGCGGATTAATCGGAATTCATGTGCGTTTTAAACTTCTTTGTGCGTGTGGCTCCATCTTATGTAAACATTTGATGCTAGCATGGCGGGTGCACGTCTGCACTCGCCTATTGTCATAAACTTCTAAATATTTGTGCGTGTCAACCAGTAAGCGAGACTAATGATGCCGACAATGCTGCGCAGCAACATAAACTCCAAGAATAATGGACGCGCGTCCGATCGTGTCAATCAGAGCCGGCCAATTATTGAATTGTGCATGCGCTCGCTATTGAAATGTTTCAGTGCATCTTCTTGCTAGCTTGTCCTTCGCAAATGTCGATCGCATGTTGCCTTGTAAACACACGACCGGACGGACAGACCCGCATGCACGTAGTGAGACGTGCTGTTTGCGCAATGTAAGCAAGGAACTTCTACAACGTGCATCGCATTGCTGCAATGCACGATTCCTTTGTATCAGGGCGGGTGAGTACCACGGGTCGCTCCTCGCGGTCGGTATGCGCCGAAGCCAGGTCTAATTTTGATGGTTTTTCTTCTACCTGCCTCTTCACCTTGGCTGGTTCCTTTATTGCTGCTCTTGTCTCCTCCACGTCTGTTGGCATCGTATTGATGGCGTTCATCGCGCCGGCTTCTGTTTCCGATGGGGTGAGGCCCTCCTTCGTTCGTCTTGTCAGTGTCTAGGCGGGTTTGGAGGGAATGGGCGCCTCTGCTTCTTCTTTTTGGTGTAACCGCTGATGCCGTGCTGCTCGGTAGCGCCGCTCGAATCAGTCGTTTTGCCGCATTTCCTGGAAGGACGACATTGCTTAGAGGACAGGCGTGTACGCGTGGGTAAATATAATACTAGTATAGAAATCAGCATCCACCACCTTGTTTTCTATGCTCCGCACGAATGGGAGGGCCTGGGAACCTTCAATTGTCAATTGTCGGCGAGGAGGGGAAGAGGGTAAGAGAGAATAAATCAATTTTTAAATAGAGTCAGGCTAATGACAGCGTTGGCACTTCAGATCTGCAGCATTTATCGGCTCTCAAGGCAGATAGCGAGAGGAGTGTATCAGCGCGCCATTATAACAAAACAGTAGTTTCAAATGGAAAGCAAGACGCGAACGCCGGCCGGTACCCGCACATGGCCAGCAGCTCGCGTGGCACATCCGCCAGCTTTGAACACCTGATGTGGTAGATGATGATTGAAGGCATTGAAAGGAGGAGGAGGAGCGGGGGGGTGAGGAGGAAGAAGGGGAGGAGAGCGACGATAAAGAGATGCACGAGTATATTATATATATATATATATATATATATATTATCAGATATATCTCTACCTAAAAGGCCAATGGCGTCTATGTCCCCCACCACCACTTCGCCCCCGCTTCCCCCCCCCCCGATCGGCTGTCGAACGAGAACGATCTGCTAGGGAGGAAGAGTGATGCAGAGCATCTGCATCCCTAGCAGAGGAGAACACGACGAGAAATTTCCTTCTCTTTCCACGATGATGCTCCTGCTGCTGCTGCATTTGTCGCTCTCCTCGTGCCCCCCCCTCCCCCCCCCCACCTACTGCTTCATCGTGGCTTGAGGACCCAGGCCATGTCCATGAGGGAGGCAATGCAACGACGCGCTCGACGGCAGTTCCATTGCTCCTATTGCTTCTATTGCTACTACTGCTACGTTCTGAAAAGCGGTTGGAACGACGATTCCATCTAGAATCGCTGCTGCTATTGCTATTGTTGCGACTTAGCGAGTTGTTTATCAAAGAGATGAGAGCTTTGGTGTCTGATGCTTCTTCTTCTTCGTCGCCCCCCGCCCCTCGCACGCTTCTCTCCTTCGTAGCCGCTGTATCGACTGCTGATGGGCCGGAAGGAGAAGGGGAGGGGGATGCGGAGGAAGAGGGGAGAAATGAAGTGTCCAACAGCTCTAGCAGCATGATGTGAGACGTTCCAACGTCGTTTGCCGAGAGATCTTGGTTCTCTCTCCACCCTGCTTCCTGCACAACGGCAAATGTAGGATATATATATATATATATATATATATATATATATGTAAGTTTATATTATGCTTATGCTTGAGGAAGAGTATAGAAAACTAGTGGTAGTCATATTGCCTCTGCGGTCTCTCCATGATGCTCTTCCCATAAACTGAGAAACCTTGGCCTAGCAAAGGATAGATACAAGGCCTCTTATTTGAGTTTATCTTCGGGGGGGAGTGCTTTTAGAACATACCCTCCAATAACACCTAATACTACCATCACCATAAGCTCAAAACCATTTACTACTTACTTACCAACGAATGAAGCTCTGAAAGAAAACGACGTCGCCCCAGCCCTTGAGGAGGTTTTTATCGTCATCGCTATCATCCGAGCAGCCGCGGTGTGCTCTTCTTTGTTCCATTCCTTGTTTCTCTTTCCTCTTTTCTTCCCCATTTTCATTCCCCCTCTCCTCCTCCTCATATCCCCCAACGCTACCACCCCTGTGCTGCCGTGCCGCACCCCTCTCCCCGTCCTTCCCACCAGACAACGGCCCAGTATAACCGAACAGCCTTTCGCGCTGCCTGTCATCCTCGCTGCTCCCGCTCTCCGCCCCCTTGCTCTCCTTTCCCAAAGTGGGAAAGAGGAGAGCTTCAGCGTGTGCTCTTGCATGGCCATGTTCGCTGTCCGAAGTCAACAGTTTAAAGCCGGCGAGCACGTTCCATCCGCTCTCCTTCAGCAGCCGGCGCTTGGCTCGACCAACTACCAGGTCTTCGGAGAGTAGTAACGGCACTCGAGAATAAGCACCAGGGGGGTGGGACTGACTGATAGAGCGACGTCTCTGTGATAGGATGTTGGCATATATTCAGTACGGAATATATCCTCCGTCTATTCTCCCCTCCCCCCACTTTCTCTCTCTCTCTCTCTCTCTCTCTCTCTTCTTTTCTCTCTCTTTCTCTGTCTCTTTATCCCGCTCTCTGGCTCTCGATTCTGCACACTGCCCAATGATCTAAACATCATCATCTCCCCTACAACTGCGACTCGGCGGGATGCTGACAGGCCTATGGACTTCGACTCAAGATGAAACCTTGCATTGTACAAATAATAGCAATGATCAAATAAATGCATAATGCAACCACGACATCGGTGGCATGGAGGACCCCTGCTTTCGTAATCATACCTTGATGCAGTTTTATGAACGATAAGCCGCATCCAGTTATTCATCGCAGGGAATAGCAAAACAACGGTAGCTGCGCGGCTATCACCAACCGCACTGGAGCCTCCTGTCCCTACAAAATGGGATAATTCCTCCTCAAGAAGAAGCACAAATGCCCGCGCGTATGGATCTCGAAGAGCTTCGAAAATTGCAGCCTGTAATTGATCAAAAAGCACGCAATTACTTTCTTATTCCCGTGCATTCATCTTTCGTGTTATGTTGTTAGATTGATAGGCGCGACCCCTCCATAGGATGTGTCGAACGGATTTACGCATTTCTCCTCTTTCCCCGGGCCAGATCTCCTTCTCTCTCGGAAGTGCGATGGCGGGTTTGCACTGCGCCTGCCCTTCGCGCCCCAGAACGACGAAGCCGAGCGCATCGATGGGGAGCTGGGGCGAGGAGGAGTCGGTTGTTCTGCGACCTGTTTTAAGAGAATGATGATTTAGAACATAAAATTTAGATGTTTTTAGGTATATTTACATACTTTAAATTTTATTATTATATTAAAAATACTTACGATATTCTTCGTGTAAAATATTTTCTAAATTCGATCGAGTCAACCCCCCTACCACCTTCCAAAGTAGCTACGCAACCCTGTGCTTGGTCCGCCATACATAGCAGGGGAGATTGCAACATGACTTCCGTACGACGCCGGCGCAAAGGCGGGGGGGCAGCGATGGGATTTTCGAAGGGAGGGGGGACAGGTGGTAGCGCTCGCTCAGTCGCAGACATTAGGGCGAGAACGAAGCAACATAATGACCAGAAACATCACTCCCCGAAGGTAGTCTTCAACTCGATGCTGCCCTCCCCCTTCCTCGTTTCTAAAGCGCGGTTGCTTCGACGCTGCTCTAGAAAAGTACGCCTGGCAAGGCGCTGATCTAGTCCACGCTTTTCACTCCTCTCTCTGTGCTCTCTATTCCCTTCCCCCCCCCACCCCCCGCCCCTCAGGAAGCAGCGGATTGTGCCTTCCGGGATCGGAACTTCGACAAAGCTGTGGAGATGTATGTGCAATACCGTCCTTATTTTTCACGCAATAGCAATATCCCGCGAACTGTTCTGTTGTGAATAGCGTTGGTTTCCCATTGTTTTGTCCGGATTTACCCGGTCTTGCTGTCTACAATTTTTTGCGTGCAGAGCAGGACAGTGCCTCTACTATTAATGTTGCTCCCCGCTAACACACACACACACACACACACACACACACACACACATGAAGGTACGGCGTGGCAATTAGCAGTCATGGGAAAAAGGATGCGGTTTTATACGCGAATAGATCCGCAGCCTACTGTGCTCTGGGGTAAGCAGAGAGACACGACGACAGATTCATCTATGGCGAGAAGACTGCTACCTTTTCTTTTTTTGCAACTTTATGATAGCAGTAGAGAGGGGGATAGGAAGATAGGTGTTGCCACTGCGGTGCTGGTGATAATCTCTCATGATCCTCATTTCTCTCCAACTCGTCAGGAAATTCGGCCGGGCTCTGAACGACGCGAAGATTGCTGTTTCGATAGATCCAACTTGGTGAGTGCGCACGCTGCATATGCACACATTATATATAAACTCGTATGCGTCTCTTCATGACCCCAGTCACTCATAACGATGTTCTCTCGTACCTTCCCGTAGGCCGAAGGCGCATTTCAGACTGGGATACGCTGCGGAGAAGAGCTCGCAGTAAGCCATCATAACCCCCTCATGCCAGATCGAAGAGCATCTCGAATCGCCTCGCTAGCTGCGGACGGACGCACCGCCCGCAAATGCCCCGTGCCGTTTTCTTGACTTCGTGCCTAAATCGTAGCTGTTCGATGCGGTTATTTCGGATTCTATATCACTATTTGCTGCATGTTAAATCGAGTGATCGCAGACAACCCACAAGTCCTCCCCCCTTCCCCCCCATTCCCCGTTTCCCCGTTCCGAATTGCTAGATATGAGGAGGCGCTTTCGTATTATACTTCCGGCCTTGCTCAGCTCAATATGAGCTCCTCTTATGCTTCTTCCTCCTCCTCTTCCTCTGGGATGAGAGCCCCCTCAAATGCCGCAAAGAAGAAGAAAAGGGGCAAACAACACGACGAGAGGAAGGTCGGCTGTCTTGAATCGTTTTTTCATGGTTCTGCTTGATGTCATTTCCCCCCGATCTTGACTCTTCTGCCTTCTACCTTGTAGGCGCAGATGAAAAAACTGCTCACTGACGCGGTATAATGATAACGCGATCTCTACATTCGAATACACATCGTATAATAATGCACTTTTTACACTCTAACAACTTTACATGAATCATATAGTTGCGCCTGAGATCGACTCGACTCTCTCTTTCTCCCCCCCCCCCCGAAGGATAGGCCCCCCACATTTTTTTGGACCGTGTGTTGTTGCTGGCAATTCTTCTGGCAGAAAACTACTCGAGGGGGGGTGTACATTTGGCGATATGGTTTTCGTTGGTTTCGTGAAAACACCCAAAAGGGGCGGTTTTTGGTTGGCCCCTCTTCAAAAGAAGGGGGCGCCAAAAATAATTAAAGTCGGGAAAAATATTCTTTTTTTTTTGGTTTTTTGGGTTTTTCACCCCCCCCCCCCCCCCCCCCCCTCCCCCTTTAACACCACTCACAGGACAAGTTTTACAAAATGGTGGATTGGCTGAGAAAAGGCGGCGCGAAGTAAGCGTGCATGCTTGAACTATCGATGCATTCTTGTTGCGTTGACAATCTTGTGAAGGCACGATGAGAGTGGAACGATATGAGGAAAAACCTCTGGCAATTGACTGTGCCTGACACTGCCATTAGCGATCCAAAGAACACAAAGCGTCGTCGCGTGTTTCCTATAAATCTGGTGGCGTTGTAGCGCATGCTGTGAAGGGGAAATATCCAGCCACAAGCGACTTAGCGAGCAGAGCGCGCGCGCGCGAGAGAGAGAGAGAGAGAGAGAGAGAGAGAGAGAGCCCCCATCCTTTCACACCCACGCACACATACGCACCCCGAATACTGATAGCCCCCCCTGACACTACAACCCAGATTTCCTGATTTTTTTTTGAGAAGATATTCGCAAACCCATCGAGGGGTGAGATAAACACGTTGGGGAAGGAAGAGTGGGGGGGGGGGGGGGGGAAGGGGGTTGTCGTGATGTGCATATGACGTACAAGCCCTTAGAATCGAGAACACACGATGATTGTCTGCTTCTTCTAAAGTGCTGGTTCTCGCTTTGTGCATTCAAAGATACATATTATTTTCATTTTTCCCCAAAATTATGTGTATTAGACAAACATGTTCAACAGCGTCTCGATGTGTTAACATCGCTCCTCTTTCTTTTTCTTCCCCCCCCCCTCCTTCTCCACCGCCTCTGCGTTGTCGCTTTCTTCCTCTTCTTCTTCATCATCCTCATCATCATCATCATCATCATCATCATCATCATATATAACCAAAGGTACATGCGCTAAAAGAGCTAGAGCCTCAACAGCAGATTCTATTCGTGCCATTGGAGTTCATTATGACGTCTGAAATGGTGATAGAACGACGCATATATGTAGTATGATAGTAGTAGTAGTTGTTGTAGTAATAGTAGTCGTAGTGGCTGCATGATCCTTATCGAAATCGGCCAAAACTCAAAATCAACAATGACGACGACAACAAAAACAACAACAACGACAACGACATACCCACACTTTCCTTATCTCCCCCCCCCCCACCCCCCCTTGCTGCTGTCCAGGCCAAGGCATCGGCTATGTGCAAGCTCATCACCAAAGCAAAGGTGTGTTATTATCAACCGTAAGTAGCGCTCTTGGGTGCTGTCAAACTGAGTCAGTCAGATGCGTTGCGTGTGTACGCAAGTATGTGTGCGAGGGGGGGAGGGGGGGGGAGGGGGGGGCGGGGGGGGGATAAGGCTGTGCAAAGAAAAGCAAGTAGCGTTGTCGTATAATCTGCTTTTGGCTGAATCTTCTCCATTTGGACAAAGGCACATGTTGAATCGTCTCACACGTGGTTGGCGGTGTATCTTCTGCAAGAAAGGGCAAAAGGAAAAGGCGAGTGAAAGCATGAAGGGGTGGGAGGGAGAGGGAGAGGGTGATGACGTTGAAGATTTACCATCTGCTGTGCGTTTGGATGGGTTGGGAAAATCTGTGCCTATTTTAAGATAAATTGCTTAGTTTCTTCTATTTTTCTTCTTGTTTTTATTTTTGGTGATTTTATAGGAAGTTTCTTCGAGCCGTACATCTCCATTCTCCCCGAGAGCTTCCCGACGATTCCCCTTTTCTTCACCGACAAATACCTAAAGATGCTCAAAGGGTTGTGTAGGCGCGTGCACGCACTTCATCGATAGATAGTCAATGCTGCACTAATTAACACTGTTTCAGGGCATTAAGGAGATTTTCTTATCATTGCAAGAACACAGTTATCTTTCTTCTTTTCCCTTATTCTTCATGAATATCTTCCCTTGTTAACTTCCTTTTCAGCACGTCATATGCTTGTCAATATCGTCTTTCTTAACATTCTGCCCCTCCTCTTCCTCCTCCCCCTCCTCCCCCTCCTCCTCCTCCTCCTCAAAACAAATAACCCAATCGTCGCTAAGATCCTTCTCGTTGGGGAAAATAGCCCGGCGACTCGAGCACCTAAGAGACGTGAGAAATGCGTGCACT
>ADNK01003007.1:0-30000 GCA_000320545.1 Bigelowiella natans CCMP2755 | reverse complement strand
TGACTGAGAATCAGCTGCTGCTACTTGCGGATGGGGTATGGCCTTGCCTCTGTTTGTGTTTTCGTGTGTGTTTGTGTGTGTGTGTGTGTGTGTGTGCTTGTGGCATCCAAGGAAGCCTATGATAGCAGTAGAATGCCGATGAGGGTTGTGAGATACAGGGGGAGAGGGGGGGGAGGGGGTTAGGGGGGGGGAAGAGAGAGAAGCAAACAAGTGGGAAGCGTATGATATCTTTAAAGAAGAGTCCTCCCCCTCTTACCCTCTATGTAAAGTAACAATTGATCATGTTTTTTTCATTGTCTTCGACGTTGCTGCCACCGCTATCACTGCAATGCTATTCCTCTTCACTCGATCGATATCGTCCTTCCCTTCCTTCCCAGCAGCGTGAAGCAGCGGTGAGCAAGCTTTCCAAATTAAAGAAGGAGAGAGAGAGAGAGAGAGAGAGAGAGAGAGAGAGATCATGGGTATATATCAATGGTTTTGGTTTCTGATATCCCAGTAGCTACCGAGCTGATCAGCCTCTAACCTGAGGAGTCTTTTGGATGTGCAATTATAGGAAACGTTGGAGGGCACCGGGCCTGTCAATATTGCCAATGAGATCAAGGCGCTCGAAATGGTTACTGCGCTACAATTTTAGCCAGTAGCAGCACGGAAAACAGTTTTGTGCGATATGCGGCAATTTATAGAATTTGAGGAAAAAAATAGCAAAAAGTACAACGGGACCCGCCTTAAGAAACACGCCGAATTGGTCCCAGATGAGTGCGGTTAGAGCACTGTATCCGAAAGCGTTGTTTCATGCATAACTCGTATCCTATGCTGATGCGTCACTTACAACTTACTACTCGCCTTGCAACAACTGAATACACATCAGATCAAAACAGCAGCTAAAACTGCGCTAGAGCGATTCAGTACCGAGATTGAGTCAGATGAAAAGCTGTTGGAGGTCGTGACTCACCAGAAGAAGAGAGAGAGGGATAAAAAAGAAGAGAAGAGAGGAGAGGTGAAGAATCAATGAGAAGAGGGGGTAGTGGAGAGGGCAGTAGCGATGTTGGCTGATACTCTCCCAAATTTCTTTGAATGAGATGGGTCGATTTGCTGAATTAGGAAAAAAAATATGCCGATATCAACGAGCGAAACTGCATCGTCATGCGCTTAGGGGAGAAAAAGGCACTAATGCACAAATGAAATGGCTGTGTGTGTGTGTGTGTGTGACATTTACTTTGTGTGAAACGTACAAATAGTGGCTTCTGTACCTGCCATGATTACGGCAAAAAGCCGCGTCTTTGATTGTTGATTGTATTTGCGTTATTTAAAGGTTCTGCAGTGGTTTGTGGACATGGCAGGAAGGTACGTGGCAATTAGCATTAGCTAAATTGTTTACATTTTCAGGAAATTTAATGCTGTGAGGGCTTACTTACATGTTACTTTTCCTTCTCGACAAACGTTGTGATACTATGACGCAGGACAAATATTGCTGGGTTTTTCTCAGTTTAGACGCATGCAAATTCTAAATCTAGCCGAGTCGCTGTGCGATGCTCCTGCATGTGTTTCCATTTGACGAAGAATATCTAATATTCTGGTTTCGTTTCGACGGGATTTGCCGTTGAGTTCATTGTGCTTGATTCTCTTCGCTGCAGGGCGCAAGAGATGCTCCAGATGTCGTTCTATTCTTTCCGATCGAAGTGCGTGCAGAGTATGTATGAAGACAGGGCATTTGACGTCTATAGTCAAAAGGTCAGTCGCTTGGTGATAATGTACGCTTATTGCGATATTGAACATGATGGCCGTTCTCTGATGGTTAATACGGAAAACAATTTATGCCAATTTACAGGTTATAGAGCCACTCCTCCGAGCAGAAAGATTTCCGTAGAAAACAACGCCGAAACGGATATATAGTCTAGATAGTTATCCATGACATGCACATTACTCGAATCGCGCCTGCGGCACCATACATGTAATGTCAGCAAGGTAAGAGCAAGACAATCATGCGGCATGGAAGACGATCTAGGATGGCCTTGAAGCTTCACAGAAATGTGCATGGTCTTCTCAGTTTTGCATGTGATCGCACTTCCTCTTTGTGCGATGCAGCTAGCGCTCTGCTTCTAGCTAGCTAGCTTGGATCAAGAACTGTGATCAGCTCCCTTGCGCTTCATGGCGTGCAGCACTTTGCGCCATAACTGCACGGGAGTCAATGTAATGGACACAGCAATGTGGTGTGTTGTGTGCACATGTACATATGTATGTAAACACACACGTGCACATGCACATCTAGACATGTACATCATGTTGCATGTCTGTCATCATTGTTCAAATTTTGACATGCAATGCAGCGACCAATGTCAATCCAAGCTTAGATCATCAAACAGCTCACAGAATGTCTAGATGTGAGGCGGATGCAATGAATTGATTGCGAATCTTTTCAATGCTAGAATTGCCATCCTAATGCAATGATGGTAGCTGTGCAAAGCAGCGACTACAGCACTCATGTTGTGTCTGTCAATTTGTCTCCGTTGTCATGTATTTCACGCATTTGAAAGCATCTGCATCCCATTGTCGGTGTGGTGCAGCACGCGCTAGCGCGCAGCGGTCCACGCTCTTCTTTTCCCGCTACAGTGAGCAGTTTCGTGTCATTGTTTCGGTTCATGGTGGCATTCAATTGGTTTTGCATGATGCATGGTGCACACATGATCTAGATGATCTAGTGATGTGTGCACCACATTGTTGTGTCCATCATTTGTGCAATCTGCGCTGGTTTTGGCATGCTTTGCATTGGGGAAGATGAATGTGTCTTTCACGACACCGCATCCAGACATGTGTCACATGTGGCATCTGCTAGTCTGTTTCTTCACATTGCTGTTTAATTGTCCTAGCTAGCTAGTGACAACGCGAGTTTCCCGAGGTTTTCCGCCTATAGGGACATATATGTGTCCATATACGCCATCCCACAAATGGCACGCATCCATGAGATGGCAACGTTTGGCAATTTCAATTTGATGCCAGTGATGCGAGGCTAACGAAACATTTCAAGATTGCTTGATCTCCTTTCAATTCCACATTGCGTGCAGCATTGTGCGTTTTCATTGCACAAGAATCAGAGAGCAAACACACGTCGGTCAGTTGTTCTTCGCTTCATGTCAGCAGCGCTAGAACCGTCACTGTCATCTGCCGAAACAAATGGACTGTCGAATGCTGGGCGAGCCATGTGGTCTTCGGTTTTTGATGAATTTCGAGGAGACGGATTTGGAATCAGACTCACATCGCCGGAGCGGTGCCGCTCTTCGGTTTTCAATGAATTTCGAGGGGATGGGCTGAGAATCAGACTGACATCGCCGCTTGAACGGCGTCGATGAGAAACCGTGGCATGGGATCCCACCCTTGTGATGGTCAGCTTGCCTTCGAGATGAGACATCGCCGAATCCACAGACTTTCTGTCAGAGACAAGGGCGCCATCTCTGATGGAAGATCTTCGGAAGACAGAGAATTCTGGGTTTAAAGCCGTGTCAGCTGCGAAGGGAAGATGCTCTTTGATGTAACTGTCACACACTGCCTCGTTGACAATGCCAAAACCATCGTCAATTAGCGCTGGCGAAACAACCCTTTTGCGCATCATCTCTACTTCTCTTTCTCTTTGAGACGATGACATCTTCGAGAGCGGCGGCAAGCTTTTTCGGTGATCAAATTGGCTCGATCGGGAAGGATCCCCAGTCTTACCAGACAGCAATTGATTGTTCGGTGCCATCACAGATGTACCTTCCGTTTTTGTCCTCGTCGAGCGCGTCCTTACCTTGACTTTCTGCAATCTACTTTTGATGGCGCCATTGTACATCTTGAGCACCATGATGACGTTGATAATGTCCGCTGAATAATATGCGACGCTCAGAATGAGTCGGGTCCGCTTGGAGGGAGCCAACGCAGATGCCAAGCCAGCTGTGCTTAATAGAACGAACCCTGCTCCAAGTGCGAGAGATTTTAACCGCAAGGAGTTGGCGCTCACAAGCCTTAACCTCCTGGCCTTTCTACTGCTCCTCTCTGAAAATCTGTTCGTTGGTATAATGCCTGCAACCTTCCTCGCGACTCGAAGTCCATAGAATAGAGTTGATACGGCGGCGAAAAGAAACAACGACGACATTAAGGTGGGGCCTGCCAAATATGCGTCCCTGCTGCCGGGGTGCTTGGAGGAGAGAAATAGTCCAAACAGTAGCCACACAAGGGCTACGACGGCAACATTCACGGCGACAAACCATTTCTTAAAGCGCTCGAAGGGCCGGCGAGACAGCCTCTTGTTGTGAAGAATCGAAATCCACTGGAAGACTGCGAAGGAAAAGATCCAGAAGGACAGCGAGTAGGGCGCAGCGACCAGCACCAGCGTAACACCTCTCGGCGCATCGCGTGAATTGAACCCCTTGCTAGAGTCATATGATGAGAGGAAAAGGCAGAGTAGAGCTCGCAACAAACATACCAGTGCGCAAGTCCCGAATAAAAGCGCATGCGAGCTGAGCACAGTTCTTGATCCTGAAAGCAGACGCGCTAACTGCGTCACACAAAGACAAAACGCGATCATATACAATCCCGAAAAGACCATATACATCGCTGTGAAGCTCCAAGGCTGTCCTAGATCATCTTCCAGGCCGCATGCTCCGAGCTGGTGCCTCAGAACAGCAAATTCGGTAAGATGATCGCACGTGCATTGTACAAAACCTCGGGGACTTGGATACGAGGCATTGTCGCTTGAATAATCCGCTAGCTGCACCCTGCATCCTTCATCTGACCAGCGTAAATCGATTGTATCCCAGTACGCGCAAACCTATAGAGTAGCAGGAAAAAATGTTGCGGCGTCCATAATGAGGGTGTGTCTATAGATTAGGGAAGAGACAAATATTAATACATTGGGCTGCATTTATTGTCATAAATAAGGATCCTACCAGCTCTTCAACGGGCTGTTGAAACGCATATGCACCCATTCTCTCTTAAAAAAAGAAAATTTGAGCGACATATTTCACTTCGCGCGCATCCTTACCGGTCTGTATAGCAACTTTGTTGGAAGGTGAGCATCGTCGCAGCTGGAGGTGGCAATTTCCTCGGAAACAGCGAAGTTAAGTTTCACACTTCCAGTGCTGCTCCCATTCTTAAAAGAAGACAGACTCGTAACCTTTGTCACATTTGAAAGTCCCCACACGTTCGAATACAAATTGACACTAGTCACCACCTCCGAAATTATCTTCGACTTAGTGCTGCCTCTACTACTGCTACTTCGGACGTCATCGCCTAAGTTAGAACTAGGCGCGAGAGAGGAGGGAAAAGCAGGCGTTGAAGAAGAAAGCTCCGCCTCGCTCTCAAAACTAGATCCAGGACGGCAAAAGGAAAGACTGGCCAGATTGTTGGGAAATGTGACATAGGACATCAGGTAGGAAGACCGGACAGCACCGCTACCTACGAAGCTATCTCTGTGGATGGCAGCATCGACTTTTGGCGATGCAAACTCGATCAGCTCTGAGTCGAGGCGCGATCGAGAACTGGCGATGAAGGTGGGCTGTTGCACCTCCTCTCCATCAGAACCTGGAATTAATCGTACCGCCTGAACCTTGAGAAGGTCATCGATGCTTTTATATGTCAGCGAGGCAACAGAACACGCGGACCCAGTAAGAACGCAGGCGTCCTCGCTGACCCCGTCCTTGCATCGGCTATAGTTCACTCTTTCTAGAGCTGTCGAAAGCACCTGATGATGAAGGGAAGTAACGGTTACAGAACGTGGAGAGTTGCTAGTTCAAGTGAAAGGGGTGAAAAAGAAAACAGGGAGTGAGAGGAAGAGAGAGTGGCGGAAAGAGAAATGAAAAAAGACAGAGTAACAAATAATTGAGGGTTGAGACATCTAGTTTTCCTGGCTATGCTTCTCACATTGGCAAAGTCATCAACACTGCTATGGTCGTCAATGTCGCCAACGCTTTGCTCCACGTTATTCAACATAGCTGTAATGAGATTAGAGGTAGCGTTGACGAAGGACTTCGCCGTACCAACTGAGCTGTTGAGAGCCGTCGAGGAGACAAGCCTCGAAAGAAACTGCGATCCCTGCCGTGGGGTTACAACGGAGTAAGGAGCTTCATTCATCAACACTGCCGAAGTTCCGACTTCAAAACGGGCCCACAACTCCCTAGCAACTTCAGATAAATGAGCGCTAGGTGTGATAACTCTTCCTTGTTCTTGATATTGATCATGATCTCGGATCACTGCCGAGCTGAGGTCGACGTTGATCTGATTGCAAGCTGCGATCGTAGTGCTGTACGCTGCAGCTAATTCGCTCATTTCCTGGACAACCTCGAGCCCCAATTGGGCAAATAGCCATAGGTTTTCGTATCGCTGTTGCGTCTTTAAGTCTTCCAGTACACTGCTTACAACGGAATATATCGACTGCTCAATATATATGCCGTCTCCCTGAAGGGCATGGCGTGCAAGGGCGCTCAACTCATGCAAACTGTCCTTTGTACCATTGCAAATCTTTCCGACCAAAACCTGCCGATCATCGCCGGCGGAGGCCTCAAGAGATGAAGCTGTTGGAGAGGACTTATATGACGTAAGTAGGCTCGAGAAAACAGAGGAGGTTCCCCCCAAGACGTCTTGAACCTGTAACAATTCCAATGAGTTAGAGATTATAAAAAGTTTGCCCTTATTTTATGAAGAACATTATGGCCGATTCCTGGCAAAATTCATCATCCCCTCCCCCCCTGCCCCCCCGACTTATTGCACGGGCTACCTTTGCTTCGACGGTGGCGTTAACGTGTGGGAGTGAGAAGCGCGCATCATCACCAGCTTGGTTGAAGTAGAAGCCACGAAGGATGACGCTCCTGCCACCCTGCGACGTGTTAAAGGAGAGCTGGTACTTCAGAGGTAGATGCGCAGATGAGGCCGTGATGGTTGCGCTGAACTCCTCGATAAAGGCTTGCGCTCTTAGAGGAGCGACCGAGTAACTCGTTATGACTGGTGTCTCAGCCTTCGAAACTGAAATCGTAGCTACGGTAGAGGTATTCGCGCGTGTATCTGTCACACAAACCTTGAACACAAAGATGTTCTGACTGCTGGGCGCTGCGGGGAAAATGCCGGTCAGCAACGAGCTGAGTTTTATATCGATGTACGGTGCTCGAAAGGAGTCGTTTGTAAATGCTGCAGTGATCTGGTAATCCTCCAAGCCCCATTGATAGCTTAAATCGCTGACAGTTGACCTGCTATCTGGAGATGGCACTGCATTGGCTAACAGCTGAACTCGTGCAGAGAGCTAAGCAAAGGAACCAAGAGCATACAGGAATACGCGTAAACACAAAATTTTCCTGCAAGAATGCATGCGCACATGCAATCATATCACTATGATCAATAGAAGAGATAGAGAAGAGGAAGATAAATAGGCTGAGAGTAAAGAGAAGAGACGACATGATGTACATAAACGGACTCTCCTGATAATATGAAAGCTAAATAAAGCGTCTCTTTAATTCATTTCTTTCTGTTCAATACTACTCGCCTTCGTTACCGGAATGATGGTCGACTTTGCTTGCAATGTGACTCTTGGGATCAAGTCTTTAACCACTGTAATCCGCACTGAAATAGCTTCCTCGCGTCTTAAAAATCCACCATTCGAAACGACCGAAAATCTAAGCTGGAACAAGTAGCAGCGGGATGTATTCCAAAGATCTCCAGAAATCACGAGTTCGGATTGATTCAGTCCTTGCAACATTGATGTATTGCACGGTGTCGAAGTATTGTCGAAGCTAATGTTTTTGGGGATTTGACTGTCCTTGAGTTTCTTGCTGCACGTCCAAGCAAAGAACTCCTTGCGGTCACCACCATGCTCGCTATGGATTGTTCCTTCGTTGCAATAACCAAACGGATATGAGGCATTGGTGAAGGCGAAAAGGAAGCGAGAGCTGTGTGGTGAGCAAGAGTACAAAATGCTTAATATCTATGAGATTAGCAAGTATAAGAATATCCCCGTAAATGTAGAAAGTGATTGAAGAGCGATGTAAACAAAAGGAAGAGAAAGAGAAATGGATGGAGGGAAGGAAAAGAGATTGAAGTATTACGACTAAGCTCAAGTTATAGGCTCTAAGAAACATTAAAGATTCAAAAATTAGCAAACACCTGCAACAGAATCTGGATCATAGCTGCTTCTCGCTGAAAGGGAAAGACCTCGCCCCCTTTGCACCTCTCTTATCTGTCCTCCTTCAATTGATGGCAGTAGCCTTGAAACAAATGTCTCAAAATTCACCGACTCAGTGACAACTTGACTCTTCGTGGAATTGAAAGTGAAATTTAATGCGTAGCTTTCCCCCGCCTCCAATGTGCCCGACGGCACATATAGGCGTGAATGGTGTACGTGCTTGTTTTCAAGCGCGACTAGGCTCGGGCGATAATCAGAAGCTAATCTCACAATTTTCCATGAATAAGAACAAAGCAGTTCAGAGAAGGACTGCGAAGGTTGAGAGCTGCCGTCATCTCCCCACTTGATTTCTGCAGTGAT
This sequence comes from Bigelowiella natans CCMP2755, assembly GCA_000320545.1. Taxonomy (NCBI): domain Eukaryota; phylum Cercozoa; class Chlorarachniophyceae; genus Bigelowiella; species Bigelowiella natans. Next base: position 21,500 of record ADNK01003007.1, on the reverse strand, counting down.
AACGTTATTGAGGCCGATTCGGAAGGGCTGCGGGACATTTAAGCTAATATGAGGGGCTATATAATGATCGTCCTGATTCACGGAGGTGGGGGCACCCGTTGAGATAGCAGCTATCGTACAGTAAACGATGATATTGATTAGCAGTTTAAATTATGATGAATTCACTCGAATATGACCCGTGTTGTGTGCATGCAATCCAATCAACCAAACTCGTAACATACAGAGGCGCTATTAAAATGGGCAATTATAAAGGAAGTACACGAGATAGGGGAGGAAGAAGATGGGGACAAAGAACTGGGACATAGAGTTACTGGAGACTGCGTATGCGGCGACGTGGTGGGAGCTGAAGCTAAGATATAATAAAGATACTTAGCGATAAGACAAGCACGTGTAGCGTTGAGTATGTAGCAGAGGAGAACGCTTAATGAACACTAACATGGAGATGCTGTAGAAGGGGAGTCAGTGATGACACATCGAGACGGCTCGGGTGACGTGTAGGTGTAGTCTAACCGAACCAGGCGAGACTGGTAGAAGGTAAACAAGGATAAACCGCCATGATTTCAATTAGGAAATGAATGTCACATGTGGCAGATTTAATAAAGGCAACTCGAGGCGACTGTATTGCAAACCATAGGCTCTGAAGAACTGTCGATATCGCCGATCTGAAACTGCGCTCTGAAACTGAAAATAAGTTTATATTCGAGATAAATATTATTGGAACTTAGTTTTAATAAAAAACTTCTGTCTCTTGCTCTCCCCCTCTGCCTCTTCTTCGCCCCATACTCTCTTCATCTAAGATCCCACTAGTTCTTTCTTGACGGAATCTCATACCCCGAATTGTCCAATAGGAAGATAGGAAGAGGAAGCTGGAATGCTGCGAAACTCCCCACCTTCAATATCAATAATGTAGTCATGACTGACCGTTGTGGTTTATCGTATTCCCTAATCACTCTGATATATTTCTTCCATCTTTATTCACGTTCCTTGCATGCTGGTAGTTATAATTATGTATAAAGTACATGCACGACAGCAGTTTTACCCCATCGCGTCCATTATCTACACTAACTGAAGAGCCTGCTATAGTCGTCACCTCAACAAATCATATAGAAAAGATAACCAAGATATGTTCCTGTATTGTTGGGATGATATGTAAACTCACACAAGCTCCCAATCAAGCAAATTTGCAGGACATTTAAGTAATATTGAATCTTTATCAAGGCAAGATAAGAAACACGGCAAACTACTCTGTGAGTGAGAAAGGAAGACATGGCTGCACGATCGAAAACTATTCAATCATAATTTCCCAAAAAGCGCGTCTCGAAAACGCCCTTACCGCATTTTCTGCTATTGAGATACGACGAACTGCATATTGATCTGTGACAAATATAACTCCTTCCTCGGGGCTGCAGCCTAAAATACAATCACTGATATTAGAATACGATTATGGGTTCATGCTACTAATGGGAGGTATATAGTGTCAATTCTCAAACTGTTTACGAACAGTGAAATCACATACACTCGTGCGCGCGCATCTTCTGTTTCTGCTCCGTCGTAGTTTAATATGAATTGGATGAAAATCAACCATATCGATGCAGAACTGCCAATCCAAAAGGAAACTTAAAAGTCGCTATCGAGAGGGAACCTGATACCATTAGAAAGTCTCACTTACAGAAACAAATCTGAGTACACTGTCATCAGGCTGATATGGTGAGGAGATGTTGTGCTAAAAAATGGTTTTAATGAAAACTTACCGTCCTGTGGGGAATTACAGGAATTATTGCATCCGCCCCCTGAGATAGTATCTGTATAGTTGCTCTCTCCCGTCAGTTCGATCCTAAATAATCATGCAATCATCCATATTTAAAGCCTCGCGAATCCGGACTTGTCAATGTTAAATGCTGCGTTTAAATGCGTTTCATGTTCTTGTTGGTGAATACCGGAAAGCATACATAATGGGAAATCGTGCGTTTTTCCATTACCTTCTAACTACTGAGTTATTCGTATCTGCCACGTACACGTATTGGGTTTTATTGCAGCAGAGGGTAACATCAAGACCTTTAGTTGTTGGTAGACAGTCAACGATTTATCAAACAGACATACTATAATTTTGAACCATTTGGGTTGTTAAACGCTGCTAGGTGGCCGATTCCATCGATGAATCCAGAAACGCCCGCTCCGATTGATGTTACCTTTCGATCATAGAAAGGACAGTAGTAAGACAGGGGGAAAATAGTCTTTATGGCATGCAGTGCTTGATCATACCTGCAGTGATTTCAAGTCTACCATACGAATCGCATGGTTAGAGGTATCAGAAACAAAAAGTACTTTCCTGAATCAAAATACATTTTTTGAGCTCCCATCCGTCACATCCAAAGATAAGCATGCCTTTCATCGCTGCTTGAATATGCTAGGTAAGAAGGTATTTGGAAGAGCACGTCCTTTCCGACGCCATCCTTGAACCCAGACGCAGATCCCTATTCATTCGAAATGATAAATGCCGAGAGAAGACAAGTATAACGTTATCTATCAAAGCGAAAGCTACATCAATATTCAAATGTAAATATTAAACCTTCCAAAAATATTTTAATCAAAAATTCGAAATGGAAGAATGTAGATAAATATTTCATGTCGATCTTGATGAAATATCTAGATTTAAAACTTGAAAACTGTACTACTTACATTCGCAATAAGAGTAGAAGTCGAGACATTGTGGAGAGACGACGCCACAATCTTGCGGAGCACGTGATTCCCCTAATTGTACCGAAATTAAAATTAACACGGAATGCCAAAGATAGCAGAGCAATGCGGATATAGCAAGGTCTATTCAAGTATCTTAAAAGTATTTACACTATCTGCAAGTATGAAAGTAGGCGGGGAGTCCGATATTTGCACGATGCCTAATAGTATTGGTAATTATTCATGATAAAGATATATTTTTCAAATTCTAGCAGAATTAAAAGGGACCTCTGGGTGAAGAAAAACGAACGTTGTCCTTATCTCCATCGACATACCCAGAATCTAGTACATAGAAATAGAGTCATGTAGCTAGTCAAAAGAAATCCTATTCTTTTTTTTGTTGCTCCTCCCCAAGAGGACCTATATATTGACCCAGTTGAACGACTTGCGCACTCCCAGCAGAGCTCAAGTTGGCGATATAAACCATTTGGTTGCCTATGAGGAACTAGTGATTTTTGGACTCACTAAATAAGCAACAACTACATCAAGTTAACGACCTTCGTCTGAAACAACAGTAGCCTCGAGCAAAGGGCTATAACTAATTCCTTTTGGCATGTTGTACACAACCCCGTGAATTCCAGTCATTGTCCTCGTTACAGCGGTGCTGTTCTCCGCCGTAGCCCGCAGCACTGCAGCGGCAGCAAGGAGAACATGTAGGTGCATCCGTCTGTTTCCCTCTTTTCGCACTCACAACCAGGAAGTCAATCGAAGTTGTAGTCCATTGAGGTAGCTGCGTTTCTAGTGGCAACGAAGAGATGAGGGCAAATAGTGCTGTTTTTTCAATGTTTTTAGTTGACATTTGTTGTCGCACCGAAGTAATCTCATGCCCTTCCAGCTGTTCCTCAAAACCCAATCGTATTAGGGAAACCTTCCAGCATCTGTACTAGCTTCAAAAACTGAAAAACCTCCTCAATTTTAGCTCTGCGACTTTTAATTTACGTCGATCCAATGCCTGTAGTCGCCGGTAGTTGAGCGTTTCCGATGGGAAACGAAATCGGATGGTCGTTTTCGGATCTCAATCAGAATTTTTTTCTTGTCGCACATACCTAATCGCCTATCATCCATTTGTTTTGAACATCTCATTTAGCGTTACAAGTCCCTCGTTCTCAGCGAGACCGAGAGGACGATTTTATCCGAGGGGTAGCGAGAGAATACCACACAATGTCTTCGTCGTTTTGCGATCGGAAGGCGTAGGCACAAGTGATTCCGAAACCATGGACTCCCTTTTGGCACGCTTGTGGTTGAGGATAGCCATTCTTTCATTCGGATTAAGTGTAGGGACAGCATACCAGGTGCAGAGGGAGAGGGGGATGGGAAAGAAAATAGAGAAAAGTAAGCAATGAACAGAAGTGTGTTTATGTAGGTGATAACTTGGGGAAGTTCTAATGAAGGAGGGGCTTCTATTGGATCAGCACCCATTCCTACGTACGCTGATGTGACGAAGGTATTCCGATGTATATTCTCTTAATTTTGCAATCTAACAGTATGGATGCTTTGATAGCTCGTCGCTTCAGAAGGCGCCTTCGCATCTCTTACCGCACACGGTGCTGTGTACCCCTCAGTAGAATCGTGGATAAAAATTACATTCTTACCTCAATTTTCTTCACAGGAGGTCTTTATGTATGGGGTAGCAGTGAATATGGTGGACAACCTCCTGCTTACATTAGGAGTTTAAGATTCACAAACGTGTTACCCTTCCCGAGAGGTAATTTTGAATTTCCATCATCATTGGCCTTGTTTCTACTTTAATTCCCCCCAATATAATCTTTTGTTTGAAATAGGCTTTGCTGCGACGCAGGTCTTAGCTATATCCCCATTTTAAAAAAGGAAATGTCCCTGGTGTTCGCACCGCCGGCTAACGAGATTTACAACTTTCTTTCAAATCTTAACTAATCCCACATATAAACGTGATTTATCAGGATGATGGATCATACTTTCTGTGGTATGGAGTATCTTCTAGAAGCAATTCGTTCGTCACAAAGAGTTTTCAAATTGAGGCCAGCAACGACGTCAAACGGATTGTGAGCAATAAAGGTTGGGAGAAATCATGAAAACGAAGAGAGATAGATGGCAGAATATTAATAGTAGATAAGAAAACAGAAGGGACATTAAGGTCGAATAAGAAGGAAATAGCGACACAATGGTATTAAACAGGGCATTATTTGTAGTTGCATAAATATCTATAAACTATTAGGTTCAAAACCGGCGTTTGCCGTGTTATTAACAAACGGATCACTCCTCACGTTCGGTGAAAGTAAGTGCGAGAGCTACGTCACTAATGTCCATTCTAATCTTGCAACTCTCTTCTTAAATCTACATAGGGTTGTACGGAGGCGACGTGGATTATCCGTTCACAGGAAAATCAGTTTATCTTAGGTCCAAAAAACTGACTCAAATCACGGCGATTTTAGGCGCCTTCGCAGGCCTTACAGATACAGGTTACATACATATAGAGTCAGTATTTAGCGAGAGTGATAACATGAAAATGATATAGGAGTTTGTAAACTCAAGCATCTTCGAATGGGCTTTTACTTTCTCTCTTCCTGTTTTTTCCCTCCTCCATCCTGTGCTGCCGTGAAAAAGGAGAAATTATTGTTTGGGGAAGTGGCGCTTATGATAACCTACAATCTCTGGACGTGTTAGAAAACCAACAATTCCTCTTCATTTCCATCGAATCTAATACCGAATCGTTCGCTGCAATTCGCAATGACTCCAAGATACTAGGATGGGGTATGTTTCTGGGCTTAGAGAACCTGAGACAATTGAACAACGCTAATCCAAGAATAAAAAGCTCGAGCAGTGTTAATTCATAATTCTTTCTAATTGTGCATCTGATAGGGTGGACGACATCTCCAAGAGATCCTCGAATATCCCCATCATCACCACCCTTACCCGCAACAGCTGCTACAGTAAGGAAGCTCTTCCATACGGAATATGCCTTTGCCGCGCTGATGAGCGATGGGAGTGTAATTACCTGGGGACGGATATTCTATGGGGCTGATTCTTCCAGCGTCAGCTCTCAGCTAAACGCAAACGTGTCCGACATATTCACCACATCCAGAGCGTTTGCTGCTCTGCGACACGACAACACGGTCAGCGCCATTGAAAGAAAGCCGGGGCATAAATTAATTTTTTGAATTACACTTTTCTCTTGAACCCTTGGCCAGAGATCGAATATGCTCTATCACCGTTAGTTCAGCAACCTTATTTCTGTTTCCACATGCAGGTAGTCACGTGGGGCCACACAGAGAGTGGGGGAGACTCGTCGAGTGTGCAGCATCTTCTACGAAACATCACAACCATTGCCTCAACTTCTCAAAGTATAATAACATGACCATTAGATCTTGGAGTGATATCTTCCTTTTCAGCGTAACCTCCTTCCCCTCATCCTAATCCCTATTAAAAGTGCCGTTTTATCTCAAATGTGCTATGTAAAGGCTTCTGTGCCTTGAGCGATTCTGGAATGGCAGTTGCGTGGGGTAGCGCGCATACCGGGGGTAGCTGTTTATACCGTGTATCGCGCCCAAGTTCTAACGTTTGTGCAGAGTTCATATCCTCACTACAACCACCTTTAAACAGGTAACTTATCTTCAATTTCAGCGGCACTGAAGTTGTCCAGGGTGCAGGCAATCTATTCGTCTCCGAAAGGTACATTTACACATAGTCACAAGGTTTCCTAGAATGCTGCTATGATGCTTCGGATGGCCCCTTGCGAACAGAAGGAGAAGCATCAGAGACAAATTAAGTCAAAAATAATGTTGAAGTCTTCTAAGCAAATCCACACATATGCACGTGAAGCTTGCCTTTCATTCACATTTGGTCTTTCTCAGGGAGAGCGTTTGCTGCTCGATTGATAGCCAGCAACAGGGTGGTGACTTGGGGCGACTCTCAATTTGGTACCTCTCTTGTCTTACACGTAGCCATTAGGCCTATGTGCAGATAATGCCTTCCTTTTTTGACGTTATCTAAGGGGGGAACTCCAGCTCTGTCAAACAGCGACTGACGTGGGTCGGAGACGTCGTTCCAACCCTCTACGCCTTTGCTGCTCTCGATTCGACTACTAAGGCACCAACGACTACTAACGCTCCTGCTACTGACCGCCCAACAGGTGATTAGCGAGATCTCATCAGCGTTCTAGTGGTATGGGTTGGTAGGGAAGGGTAATTGTTCATGCCTCAGTGGTGGTGGTGAATTCTTGCGTCATCAACAATATAGAGACAATATTTTAGGAGCGCCTTTGTCTCTGGCTCCGAGTTGCGGGCCTTCGTCATCGCAGCCAACCTCCTCCCCATCCACGCATGTTCCGACTGCTACTCCCTTGACTTCAATGCCGACTTTTTCGCCTACTACCTCATCACCAACACAGGTAGATTTTACCCCATAAATGATACTCAACTATGCGAGCTCGGAAGATGTTTCACGAAGGGGAGTGATTGTAATGTGTACACACTATTTTGCTCCACCTAAGGATTACTTGCATGGGTTGGAAGTAAGCAGCAACCTTAAAGAAGTTTCCAGCCACGATGATGTCGCTAGAGTTACTGGTGCATATCTTTCTCTCGCCCAGCTTTCTCTTTGCCTTTCAAACTTTTGTTATTCCCTCAATTTTGATCTCGCTCTCTGGGTGAGTTTTTGTGTATGTGTATGTGTATGTGTGTGTGTGTGTGTGTATGTGCGTTTGTAAATGCATCCTTGAGTCTTCACAAAACAAAGGATGAAATTATACGTAATAGTGATAAGATCGGCTATATCTTGAAAGAGCAAGTTTGAATTGTTACATTCCTATGTAGGTCCGTTTATTCTTCATCCTCACTTTGATGCTGTAGTACAGAGGTCCCTCACCATTTTTTCTCCCTCTTTCTCTCTCTCTCTCTCTCTCTCTCACACACACACACACACACAAACACACACATACAAAGACACACGAACTCAAAAGTATGCTGCCTTCTGTGCCTTCTATCTATTCCTCTTACATAAAACTACACACACACACACACACACATATATATATATATATATATATATATATGTATTTAAAGACAAAGAGATGAAACGAAATAGGCGAGGGCAGAGGTAATGGGGACATTAGAGCTTATATTCCCTATGCTTGTTTTGATCAGAGATGTCCATCGCAATCACACTGTGTTAAAGTCATCACTTCTCACGTCAATTGCCAAAGGCTACATTGGTAACGCTACCTGTCACACTTACATTTGTATTTAGCTTTAAATTTTGCTCTCTCTCTTCAGGGGTAAAGATATGGCAGTATAGCCCTTCCGGTCAGCAGGTAAAAGGCATAAAAGAATACATTTGTGTGTATCCTATCTCAATCGTCAGAAGCATATGAATCTCCCGCATATATTGTATGCATATCCTGTACAAATAAGGTATTATTGGTGAGCAAGCACTTCGAATGGACCGGTAATAGCTTTTTCTCCTTGAGCTCTTACGATTGTTGCATTGACGATGTAATACGCCTCCGTTGTTGTATCTTAGGAGAGCCGTGCACATTCCGGTATTTCTTAAGAGATAACTGTTAGCTCTCGAAATTCTTTGGGGATATGCCGCCTAAGGAGTTTGTTTCTAGAAGACCTCTCTCTCCATATCAGCAAAACTATCATGAGACTTATTTCTTCTCCTTTGTCGTCTAAGTGGTAGCTGGTGCCAAAATAGTAATTTAAAGCATAATCTTAGAGCGATGCCTTGTCCCCTACTGCCGCTGACTTCAAGATTAGGAGCGAACTCACGGCGTGCAGCCATGGTTGGTTTCTCTGCATTTAGATAGATGATTAGAATTTTCTTTTCATTTCATCGTCATCAAACATCTGGAAATTCGTGGTTGACAATTACTTGTATACCATCCCCATAACTGTTTCGTCCTCTCTCTCTCTCTCTCTCTCTCTCTCTCTCTCTCTGTGTGTGTGTGTGTGTGTTCTTGTTTCGTATATTATCAGGTTGAGTATCGTGGCCCACTATCAGAGAGCAGCAGCAACTTTGAAGCCATCCAGGACGGGGGGGAGGGCATGGGGCCTTACGTCATTACATGGGTGGATCCAACAGGTCCTGCAAAAGCCTATCTGATTAAATTTCATAAATTTTGCGTACTTAGTTCCAGAGCATTGCGGAGACATAATGAATCTATGGGTCATGCTGCAGGCGTCGTACGGGCTATGAGACCGACATTCAATGATTCCCTACTCACACTGACAAAATCAAGCATTGAGGAAGGTTTCATTCCGAATTGCATGTCCAAGTGAAAATAAGCGGGCTTGTCCTCAAACACACACTACTAATGCGCCCCTGACAGATCTTATAAGCGGGCTTGTCCTCAAACACACACTACTAATGCGCCCCTGACAGATCTTTCATTTAAGTGTGAGCGTGGGTGTGGATCTATGCGTGCGCGCGAGCGACTACATTTGTGTAAAATATATCATCGATATTACTCTGTTCTATTGACACGAATGGGTAAGTTTCATCCCTTTGTTTACATAGGAACATCTCACAGCATGAACGGCGTTTGGAGGCTTTTCCGCACATACATCCAAGCCGTAATAGCCCTATTCGCCGTTGCAATGCTCCTATTGATGTTTTCATGCGTAAAGATTTATCAAAGGAACATCAGGTGAGTACACTGCTACTATTGGTTCTCCTGAAAACCACAACACTTCATTTCGAATGCAGCTTACTGTTTTCCTTTGTTTGTCTTTTATCCTAGAAATAAAATGCAATATGCTCTTGACGTCACCGGCTATCGTATAAGCTTAGAGAGGTGCCGAATTTGCACGAGCTAGTCAAGCTTTCCTTGTTCGTATGATGAGATTATTTCGTCTTCGTTTGTGTTGTTTCGTATGTGCGATCCGGCCATGCCAACAGTAACACTCTTAATTAAGTTGCTATAATTTCATATGGTAACATTCGTCGTTTCGATCTCTATCAATTAGCGACGGATACTCCATGCCGACTCCATCAAAAGATGGTGAAATGATATAATATTTGACTTAATCAATGAATAATTAAAAAAAATAATAATATATATACATATATATATATATATATATATATACTTACGCAAGAAACGAAAGGATTCTGTGAGGTATGCCGAGCGTTATGTTACTGATTTTATCACTTTAAAACAGGAAAGAAGAAAATAAATGAAACGCAACTTGAAGTTCTGCACCAAGATAGACTCCGATGGTAGTTCTCAAGGGCCTTCACCGATTATATGCCTAGTCGCCGATGCATATAGTACACAATGCACCGAATTCATTACTACAAAAAGGCAATAACAATTATAACAATAGCGGCAATCTTCAAAAGGTATCACTGGCTGTACATCGCGCTGGTATTTGGTTTCCAGGTATGAAGCAGGCAAGCCGCTTCCCACGTCGTTCGACCGTGGAATATAGTGTGTGTTTTATTCCACACACACTTACAACTCAAATTTCTTTGACTGCTTTACCTCGAAAAAAACATCTTCTTACTTCTAGGGTGCCCTGGCGCTGCTGTTTACAATGAGCTTCATGGGGATGCTGTTTTTAGCAGTGAATAAGGTTTAGTTTGTTTGCGTTCGAATAAACAGACAATAGCAACTTAATGAGTCCTTCACTTCTTATTGAAAAATGAAAACGCTGCAAGTACAACCAGAAATGGCAATAATAGCTAGCCCTTTTTCCAGGAGCATTTTGACATTCTCAAGCAATACCCCGAATTTGCTGTTAAGAGAGATTCACAGGTATAATATGATTATGTAGTTCTCTAAACATACCGCACCTGATTTTCCGATGATACTACTATTTTACTGCAAAGCTCTCTGGGGTAGTCGATGCAATCGAGGCAGCATATAGAAATGAGACCTCAAGAATTGATAGCACATACTTCGCAAAACAACATGGTAGTTGGCAGTATTTACATCAATTTCTGCGGCTCTGCTGTCCCTCCAATGTGGAGTGGCATTACGCGTATACATGTGAACACAGGCATGAATTTGTTTCATCACCAGTTTTATTCTTAAGTGTGTGAGAGTGTGTGAGTTTGCTTGTGTGTGTGTGTGTGTGTGTTTGTTTGTTTTTGTGTATGACAGGATGTTTAGCTGCAGATGCTGCGATATGGTCTGCTTACGAAAACAATAAGACTGCAGTGAAGGCCTTTCACAATCTTCAGTAATTTGAATGCAGCTTTCCCTCTCACACTCATTCTCTCTCTCGCTTCTCTTTCTTTCTTTCTCTCACAAGCACCAGTGCACACAAATTAAACAAGCCCTTTTTCTCAATGTTTTCTTTAGTTTTCTTTTGTTTACTTCTCGATTCGCCTCTAATCATCATCTGCATATGTCTCCTCTTTCTACTTAGATTTCAGACACCACCAAAAGGTGCGAGTAAGTTTGATGAAATAAGCTCTGAAAAGGCCTGCAATCTCAAAGGAGGTCACTGATGTTTCTTTCTTTTATCTCCCGACTTATCACGAGATTACTTTCCTGTTTTATATTCATTCGCGTATTCTGAGCTCTTCTTGTTCTCGTGCTGCGGGCTAAATATGTATTAATTCATAAATCGTCTATCTTTCAACGGTTATTAAGTCAAATTAGATTCGGCTGCATTGTCCGTAAAAACGGTAGTTCAATATAAAATTATTGTATGTAATCTGCATTACGGAAAAGGCGCGATCTATGAAAAGGACTCAATCGCCTACAATTACAAAGGTCATTTCAGGCAAAACAACAATGTTTTTCCATAGATGTAACTAGCGATTGGCTACTCTTAAAAAAGGCGATTCAGGCGATGGCAGTCAGCTTCCTTGATTAGCTCCGAAACACTCTTTAGAGTTACAAATATTTGTTCATAAAACATCAGATCCCACCTCGCATGAAATTGTTACGTGGCATCTTGATCCAAAGTACTTACCAATCTCTTCAATCGCGTCGCCAATGCATATATTGCAAGTACATTCTATTCACACACTCCTCCTGACCCTACGCTTGTCAGGTCCGATGAAGAGAAGATTATGGCGAACCTTTCGGAATGGTGTGGCAATGCTGATTGGTAGGCCGTTCGTTGATGACAGTTATTAAATCGAGTAGATGGTGTCTCTTGGAGTTTTACATAGCCAAATTTAATCTGATGTAGAACAGAAGTGCAAGTTCATGATCATGCTTGACACTGTTTCAAACTCTCGAAATTATCGTATTTCTATTAGGTGCCGAGGCTACAGCTTCGATCGGTAAGGATGAAAGAGTTCCGAATATGGAATATGACTATACCAACAACATCTGCGTCGAGTTTGTCTATTAGAATAACACCCTGGTTGGTTCTGGCGCATGTAGACTTGCATCAATGCTTTGTTCATTGTTTCTTGTTCACCTGTCGTGAGCATTAATATGTGTTATTGTTAGTTCGCAGTGCTGTCTACGTTTATCACAAGTTGTGATTGTAAAATTCGTTCAAATTCTTAATTTGGATTTTCAGATCCAACCAGCACTATTACTTATTCCAAAAGCTGCCTTCTCCCCACATTCCCACCAACGAAGGGGCGAATGGAACCTGCTTTGTTATACTAAATGATGCGTGGCCAAGCTTTGATGAGGTGAGCCTTTGTTCATGCAGCTATTGTAAAGATGTTACTGTATCTTTGTGTAAAGGTAACGGGAAATTTAAGCAAAGCTCGGAAGAAGTATCTTGGCGAATATCAGCAAGAGGTTCGTCCTCAATGGCATTCTATATTCGTATATACATTCCAAGAGCGACAAGGAAAGTAAACGTGTGTCCCGCACCTAGTTTATAGCCTGTACATGATTGTAGGCCCATGCCACTCTTCCTTCCTTTATTCTCTCTGCAATATCGTACTAGGTTAACAGGGATGTCCGAGATCTAAATCGGTATCAAAGCACACGTATTTCCTCCGATAAACCGAGTCTTTAATGCTCATATCCCTCTGATCAATTTTTAGGATGATCGACGCGACGAATAACTCTATGAATGTTATCAAGGTAGATACCCATGAAACGGTGCGGCCCTGCTCTGTGCACGCACGGTGATATCTGTCAAACGAGATTCTGTTGGTAGTGAGAAAGTGTCTTTGTGCACAGATTCGTGTCAGTAGGGGGCCACTCGAGGCCAACTCCAGCGAGATCGATAGCTACAACGCCATGACACACACCGCCGCGACCAAACGAATTAGTGAGTTAGCGAATAAGCGAGTTTAGCCCGCCGACCATCGACATACTCTAAATCTCTACATTTTCATCTTCAACTTGATTGCGTGTTCCACGCCACGATACTATGGCCGTTTCTAACGCTAAGCTTGCTTTCTTAGACGGCAGTGCTTTGCGAATTGCGATGTGTGTGCGGGGTGTGTGGTTTTCTAAATAATAAAAGAGGATATAAAATTGCTAACGTACAACAGATGGAGCATGGACGACGACCTTCCAGAGCGAGGCTATACTGACTGTGCCGAACCTCCCAACTCACGTACGTACTGTACTCAAAGGCAAATCCTTTCCTCTTCCATGTCAATTAAGAATTATAATGTTAAGCTTCACTTAGTGGGCGTGTGAGACGGATATGCTACAAATATCGAACGATTGCCTTCGTTTCAATCGCATATCTTGTAATGCTGAATCAGGTTCCAGAGCCCCTCCTCAAGCAAGTTCTTTCGCAAGAAACGAACGTGAGCGCAACGAGGATACCCAGCCGTTCCAACCAGTCTCTCAAATTAAATGACCAAATGGGACTAGAGGTGCAGTTTGCACGTTGCTGCTTTATTTTCCTTTATCATTCTATACACAGATTCAATATTTGAGATTGAAAACAAGCAGATCAACCAACACTAATTTGTACTCATATCTAGACAGTAAACGTGAGCTCGATGGTACTGCCGCGGTTGCAGGACTATATTGAATATCCTCAGTGGTTCGCTTGCTGCCTCTCATGATGCTAGTCCGAGAGAGAGAGAGAGAGAGAGAGAGAGAGAGAGAGAGAGAGAGAGCGACTTGGAACGATTCAAAGAGGGGAAAGAAATATTCCCCAACACCAAAATACATAGTAAATAAATCTATTGATGTTAGAACTAGAAGTGGCACCAATTACTATCTTCTTCCTAGCTTAATATGGCTGCATGCGCAACGGGATTGTTGATACTTGTAAAGGAGATTTTCCGGGGCGGTGCTTCTGAAAATGCTGCTAGCGCTGATTCTACTATTTGATATCAGCTGGGTCATTATTCGATGGTAATTTTGCCTCACCCATACCAAAATCTTAACATTAAACAGAAATCAACACCTCTTGTTTATCATCGCCGTAGTCAAAGCATTTCAGATCTCACAGCATTCGTGCTTGATGCAATGGCTCAGGTTCCGCATTCTCATCTCAACCGCACAGTACGTGATCGGGGTCCGGATCAAGCTTAAAGGTGGCTCGTTGATAACATGGCAATGTAAAGAGAAGAAAGATGTATAAAAGAGAGACTCGCGTTTGTCTTAGAAGGTTATCGTATAAAAGGATGTATGTGCAGATAGCAACGTCGGTAAACCTGATCAATTCCTGTTCGATCTCATCTGCAAGAAACTGTTATGTTGTGGATGCCTCCATTCAATGTAAGTGTGGCAATGATACTGAGCTATCTGAAGAGATTGATGAATCAATTTTTGGAGAACTTCACCATGTACATGCGTGCATGATGATACGAATGACTCGCTTGAATATGTAGAATGACTTGAAAGCAGAAATAAAGAGATAGATGTTCGGCACTCTGACTTAAGTTAATATTTGTATAGCCATAAGTGCTGCTTGAGAATTGATGAATTCGTTTGGGAGCTCTTCTACAAGATGTGGAAGGTGGTGTTTTGTACAGCATTGAAACAGTAGCAGGAGACACGTAAACATCGTAGTGATCCTTCCACACCGATTCGACTATTTCCTAAGTAAAGTCTTTAGCGAATGTCACAGCATTTTCAACAAGACATTGTTGCATGAGAGATCTGAACATTCCTTGAAGGTTTTCATGGCAGCGTCCATAGCCTTTGTGCTCTATATTCTCTATTACGTCACCCGGCAAGTTGTGACTGTTAAGACAGTAGGAGCGTTTGGTGTATTCCAAGGTATTCTATAGGGTAGAAATCTTTTCAGAGAATGTTCATCCTTTTTTATCTTTCAATGTTAAATTTTCACTTTTGACCACTCTCTTGACTCCTCTCTCTCTCTCTCTCTCTCTCTCTCTCTCTCTTTCTATTTGTAATGGAACGTGCAACCTAATAGGCATGACTCTGCAACAAGAAATTCAGCGTACGATTCGAAACGACGAAATAACCGCCAAAGCTAATAGCAAGAACGCGCATGGCCATGCAACATTTACAATTGGCTTGCATCGATCAGCAGCACGGGTTACGAGCCAACACAGGATCCACAGCTTCAGTCATATCAGCTCTTGCATATACATTCCTACACTTACTGATAGACGCATATGATTTATTATATCACCTGATGCTGGCTTTGTACAGATAGTTGTTTACTACTTACCTGCTTTGAATCTTCCCTCTTTAACTAGATAAGAAACGACCAATACGAATTCAATTTAAACGAAAAGGCCCGCGTTGATAATTGGTTCTACCCATCTTACATCCTACATGATCGCACCCACGAATTCATGCCTAATACTCGCATAGACTCCCCGCTGCTATTTCTATAGTACTTCTTCTCTTGTATAACACTTCTACACGGTTTTCATTAAGACGATAGATTGTTGGGTATTGCAAAATTCTACTGAGAATATTCGTCGCTATTATCTGCTATTCCATCCTGTAACTCACCAATAAAGTTAAAGACAGTGACTCGTTTTCTATTGCTCTTTAAATTCCGCCAATCCAATCGCAGGAACTCGAAATACTGCGCCACAGCTTCGGAATATGCGCTTGGTATCCACGAACTGCAATTAACGAAGCTGCAAAATTTGTCTACGACAGTGACGTCAGGCAGAGGGTCGGCGTCCCTTCCATTATCTGCTTTCGCTATCGAATCCGGCACATTTGGAATAGATGCATATGATATCCATTCGGTGGCTATCACGTGGGAGACAGACAGTGTTTCCTCCGCGCCGTCCTCGGTGAATCTAGCGTATCGTATTGGATTGGCGATGGGGCCTCTAGAAACAAATTCAAATGGCAGCATCATCATCATCACGAATCACAATATCAAATACTCTCCCACCATCACGGTGCTACAGCAGCAGCAGCAACGCAACAAACAGAGGCACGTCCAAAGGTCAGTAGGTTTGTTGGCCGTTGTGTAGTTTGAAGGGAAACATCTATCATCCATCGGTCAACTTCACTAATCAATGGCCGTCCTCTTATTCTTAGATTCAAAGGAGTGAAAGCTACGTTCATGATCATAGAAGTGTTATCGACTGCGAATACCCAAAGGGGATCATATTCCATTGGAGACATTTCAGTGAGCGGAAGAGGTGCCATAGCTCTAATCTCTTATTGCAAAAAGTGATATCAACATCTACACCCATCTCCGTTTTCACTTGCAGGTGACGCTCAGTCCTTCCGATGCCCAAAGGTCTCTTGGAAACAGCTTGATTTCAATCCCAACCTCTACCTTGGAGACTGCCAAAGGTACTTCGTATGCCGACGGATTTTCCGATTTGCTTGAGTAGACAGTGCGAGAGAAAGCGACACATCATATCCTGCCTCTGATTAACTTCTTTCTCTTCTCATGTGTCCATCATGGTTTGAAAGGCTTGATCCAATTCACGGTCACATGATGCGTATATGGAATCGTTATGAGTGGACAACTGACTTGAAAGAGGTCTGTGAGATCAGCGATAAGGAGGGGGGAGGGAGGGTAGAATGGATGTGGGAATCTAAGCGTAATTAACAATTGCTCTTTGTTGTGTATAGGCACATGCACCATTCATCGATGCTGTAAGAAGCATCGTCCTCAGCCCTTTTATAATCCTCATGTTCGGCGTGGTAACGTATGTCGGCGTTCAAGTTACGATCGCCCTGCTCGAGTATGTTCTTATTCTCGCCGGAATGGTGCGGAAACACACGTATGTTGAAGTTCCAGCTGTGTTGGTTCAGACCACAGTCGTTGAGGCCGTCGCTGAGGAGAAAACAGAGAAGGACAGTGGGATTCTAAAGAAATCACCACGCTCGGATAAGTCCGAGGACAACGACAGTATAAGAAGAGAAGCGACTTTCAGTCGCAATCAGTCGTCAGCCTGGCGTTCTTCCCGGAGGTTGAGCTTTGGATCGAACAAAAGCAAGGACATTGCAATGCTGGGGGGGCTGCACTCGCGGCGGGTGAGCGAGTCGTTCGCAATTTCATCGGTAAGGCCGCATCTGGATCGATCTACTAGCCAGCGCTCTTCCGGGGAGGCCACGTATAGGTCGGATAAGAGCAGAGATATTGCAATGATGGAGCTGAACTCAGGAATGAATCAGTCGTTGCGTACTTCCTCGCCGAATAGAAGCATGTTAGGAAGGGCCTCATCGCCTAATAGAAGTGTGCTGGCGTCGGGAAGGTGCAAACGGATTGATCTACACATGTCAGGCCAAGACCAGAGCGTATGATTTATGAATTATTTTAATCTGAGTCGCTCATCGACGCGTCTTTCTAGATTTCTGTACGCACACGCACGTGCTAGTTCTAACTGCATAGTTTAAAATGGCATGTTGCACCATGAGGCGCTATATGGACGCAGTGTACTGCATGATTACATGACATATTCGTTGTGACTATATCTTGGTAAGTATGCTTTTTCTCGGGCTATATTGCTAGTGCATGTTGTTGCACTGGGCATGATTTACGCAAAAATGCGGATGTATGCAGTTACTGCGCGTCGCTGGTGATCGGATTGTCTGTACCAAGCGTATATTGTGAGTGCAATGCGCTGTCCCTGTGTGTATTTCAGGCGCATCTCAGCTACCACACGAAAATCGTGAGCCAATATCTTACTGGATGCATGTTTAGATTTGTCCCAGCAGCACCATAGCTATAGGTAGCTAACAGATACTCTGTCTTAATAAGAATGCTGGGCCCTGATGCTGTGCACTTGTATTACGCTATTAGGCTGGCTGCTTTGGTGATTTTTTTTTAAATTATTGAACATCATTACAATTAGGGTCATTTGTTGCAGAGTTCTAAATTAACGCTCGGTTGCATACATGGTCTAGACTCTCTCACTTCTCGCTCCCTGCCTATCAAGCATGGCCGTCAGTCATCATCATCTCTTTGATGGAGGCACCATCTCGGGCGACAAAGCGCTTGGAATCGATTGCATCTTGCCTGAACAAACGCGTAGCGCAAATTAAGTCTGACTTCGTTCCAAATCACCACAACTCGACAAAAAGAGGCCGGAGTGCTACATTTAGTTATTTGAAAATGCTGCAACACATATGCCGTAGCACGTGCACCGCACGAAGCGCATACTACGAACGCGGTCACCTCTGCGAACGCCATCGATAAGATACATAGCTAAGCTGAACTCTTCCACATCCAATTGTCTGGGAAAACGATTATTAATTTCATCAGCCAAAAGAGCAATAAGCTCCCTAGATGCGAATAGTGTGCAGTGTACTTACCCGTCCTTGTCTATGTCCGAGAGCTTCCATATCTCCCTTAGTTGCTGCGATTTCGAATACATATTAAAGATACACAACTCATGAAATGAATCTGTAGTATATACAGGTTACATGCAAAGTAAACACATTATTTAGCACGCACAAAAACAAGTGAATCTGAAAAGTATGAGCCCTGCACCTGCATTGAAAGTCCCGACTTCATCAGCATCTCCTTTGCATTCTTTCCAGCGACCTTGCCATTAACCGGCTGATTGTATTAAATATCAAAGTTAGAGTGCCGTTGGTAGAATCGCAACGCATACATGCACGCGCACACCTCGTTCATATTCCCACACACACACACACACACACACACACACATGTTCATCCCATGTATAGCTTCTCTCAATGTTCAAAGGACGTAGACATAAAAACGCGTATATTTCATTTTCTCTCTGGCATATGCCGAATTTCCTATTGGCGCTAAAAGTAAATGCAGCCCGAAAATAAAGGAAGACAAGTAGATATCGGTGCTGTATTGCTATTCATACTCTCTCCTCCTCACCATCTTTCGTATTCTCTCTCTCTCTCTCTCTCTCTCTCTCTCCCTCCCTCTGTCTCGCACCCTCTCCTTCCCTTCCTCCTCTCCAACTCTTTATCATCCCATTTTGTTCTCCATCCGTTACCTTCAGCGTGGAGAAAAGTCCCTTGCACTTTTGGAACATTTGCTCGTTTACAACCTGAAAGTGATAACAATGTCAGCTTGACGAAGATGCCGAGGGGGGGAGGGGAGGGAGTCATGAGATGGGGTACTAAGGTGTTCTGGAAATGCACTCGCAATTGCTTAAATATCTCGTATAAATAATTGAATGCATATTTCTCTCCTCTCTCTCTCTCTCTCTCTCTCTCTCTCTCTCTCTCACTCTAAATATATGTTTATATATATATATATATATATATATATATATATTATATTCATAGTCCCCGAAAGAACTTCTTTAATTGACTGTCGCATTTATCATCAGCCTCTCACCCATGGGTTCTGCACAGGTCCAAAGGGATTAGTCGATGATGACGTTGCTGGGGCAGCTCCAAACGGATTTTGAGGTGACGATCCTTGAAGAAACGACGATCCTGAGGATATATCACAATTGACCCAAGGATGAGAGATATCAGCAAGGGATGTTAATGACGATGATATGTGCGTAAAAGCGTGAGAGGGGAGATAGGGTAGGCTTTCGTATATTTGTGTACTACTGCGTGTATCTACATGCGAGATGTTAGCGTGGATGATAACCGTTCGCAGTTTTTGTAGGCGCTGTCGCTGCTAAGCTGGACGGAGACGCCATTCCGCTTAATGCGCTGTTGTTGTTAGCTCCTCTCTGCCGCTGAGAGGTGTAGCTTGCCGTGCTAGCGATAGATGATGGCGAGGAAAGACTGACCAAAAAATGGTAACGTAACGGGTTATAATGATAGATGTATAAATGTATAACTGGTTGTTTGCATCCTCTCTCTTCCTCTCCCTTTCTCTCTCTCTCTCTCTCTCTCTATCTATCTATCTATCTCTCTCCCCCTCTCCCGCGTTGTCTTGCTTTCTCTCAATACTTCAGAGGACCTAGCAGCGGCAGCCTTCTTCTCCTGGAAATTGTTTGAGGTCGGCAGGTTTTTCATGATACCTGCTATGTCGTATCTGTGAAGGAAAATGACGAGCAACAAGGAAGAGGAAGGGGGGAAAGAGAACAAATCAAGTGCCTGCATCCATGCTTTTGAGGAGATAGAAGAACTCTATAGATAGACTAGCCTGTAAGGGAAAGTTTCTCAATCGTTTTTATTATGTTTTTTTAATTTGAATGTTGCGTCTCAAAGCAAACATCCGTATCTCCATCAATATGCCGTGGTAAAATGCCGTGATCGATCGTTCGCCGTGCTGTGTCACAACGATGCCTCTATGGCAGTGCGAATACTAGCTCAAGAGCGAATGCAAGCGGAAATGAAGAAGGAATGCAAATCAAGGATCTTCACGCATGCAGCTCATGCTTACGCGAGCATCTTCTCCAGGTTCTCGAAATCGATCTTCATCTGATTTTGCAGAAAGTCGTCAAGCAGGGAAATGCTTTGAGCTACCACATGTGGAAGAACTACGAAACCAGAACTTATGCTCGAGTTTCGATGTCGCGTCTATGTATGTTGTAAGCGCCGTTTTAACTTGATCGATTTTGGGCAATTTCCAGAGCTGATGCCCCTCCATCCGCTGCCGAAATCGGGTGAGACTAGGAAAATCCTTTGAGAATGAATTACAACAACAGTAAAAAATTGAAGGAATTTGTACATGTATATATACTTGTAAAATAGTTGATCCGTACTATTTTTTTAGAGCTCACTATATGTTGGATACGAAATTTCGGTTCCTGCGTGTATCTTTCTCTCTCTCTCTCTCTCTCTCTCTCTCTCTCTCTCTCTTTCCCTCTCTTCCTTTCTGTTTTCAGATATTTAATTGCTATACAATTAACAAGATGCACACACACACACACACGCACAGAGAGCAAGTACACCTTAGCTGGAATGCCGTTATCAGTTCCGATTTTCTTGAACTCAGAGATCAGCCCCTTCATCAACTGACCGTTGCGTGAGTAAGAGCAATCAAGGAAATGTGCACAGAGGAGGAAGGTAGGGAAAATTGAGGCGATGCAAAGACTGTAAAAGATGATCTAACAAGTTATGTAAATATGCATGGGTGGGGACTGTCTCCAATCGACTAATGCTTCACATTATATCAGTAACATGCGGGGATTGCAGCATTGGGAGACGTGCAAAACAAAATCACAGCAAAATGCGCGTATCGACAAGCGGCCTCGTTTTGGGGCGAAGAACTCACCTCTTTCTGCTTCGATTCTTTAAACATCGTCATCATTGAAAATTGCGAGCGAAGATGCTTGAGAATGGCCAAATGAACCTTTCAATCCGTCAGATTCGCGTTTTTGGGCATGCAGACGAGGTAGCCGAGTGACTTATGGAGTTTGGAAAAGTGATAGAGCTGGTGGTGACAATGACAAGGAACGGACTACATAGGCCCATTGCTGCTTTCTCTGCTTCATGCAAACGATTCGAGAAAACGAGCTTCGAGACCGTGGAAAGAGGCAAAAAATGAACGTAGTTTTGACTGATTTACCTTGAAGTATCTACACCTTCGCACCAGATTGTTAAC
>ADNK01003008.1:0-52500 GCA_000320545.1 Bigelowiella natans CCMP2755 | reverse complement strand
GCAACCAAATCGAGGAATTAAAATGATGTAGGGTTTTAGGGAGAGGGGGGGGGAGGGGAGTGGGGCTGCTGCTGCTGCTGCTGCTGCTATATCACCGATGAGCATGATGGGTACACCGTAGACAAATCCGATTCCAGAACCTCCTGAAGAGTCACCGCGGAAAAACGACGAGAAGGAAGCTGCTAAGATCAATGATCCTACCCCAAGAACGGCATTTCCTAGGGAGAATCCTCTGATTTCGAAAGGAGCCTCCCCTGCTGTGTTGAAGCCTCCCGCTTTCATCGAGGATGTGTCATCAGCGTGTACGCGGAAAGGAGAAGAGGAGGAAGAGGTTGAGAAGCGGCCGTAGCTTGCAGGGCCAGTGTGACGGGGACTTGTAGTGAAGGAAGATGAGCTATTTATTTGGAAACATTAACATTTAGAGATGGAGTCTGGTTGTAATTGATGTAATAAAAGGAGGCGCAGGAAGGCGGAGATGGAGCGATACAAAAGATGTAAGTGAGTGAGTGTGCGCGCGCGCGCGCGCGTGTGTGTGTGTGATTTGGTCATGATAATCGAGCAGTCACAACCCACAAAGACGTACGAATCATGTTCAACACGCCGAATGTTGAGCACACGCGTGCCGTGCAATGCCACAACACAACAGCTACACATACCTTCCAAAGTGAGGAGCAGCGGAAGCCGCACGGGGAGAGGAGAACTGCTGGCGAAATGATTGGAATTGGGGAGCAGCATGCACTCGCGCGGACCTCATCGTTGCCGGAGAGGACAACTGAGCACGTGACTCGTCAAACACAGCGACTAAAATCATGGAAGAGAGTGCCGCAGAGCACAAACAATGAAGGAGGAGGCGCATGCGGGTCATGCCCCCGCTCTTTTGCGAGTGTCTACGGAGAGGTCCCGACGTCGAGCCATAGGAGGAGGTTAGCATCTTGTTCCCTTGGTTTGTGCTGTGGCGGGTCAAAATTGGAAGGGAGAAGATGCATCAAGGCGTATCAAAGGAAAATGTGCTGGGAAAATACTAGGAATGAAGGACACTATGGCTCCTGAAGGCATTTTGGCCAAGATGAACGGTCAGTTGAGCGAGCAACACACCACGTCACGCGCACATCTCATCGAGGCATGACCGAATCAGCACCTTGCCAAAAGATTTTTGAGGGCTTGCAAAGATATTATGCTAAAGCAAATTATTTGTGTCTGCTCTCGGTGGGGAGGGTAAATAGCACGCTATTGCAACTGTGAGGGGCACCAACCGATCTACGTGCCTGGGGAGGTTTGAGAGATATGGCGTACACCAGTTCTTCTTTTTTGCGGATGGTACATTTAGAAAAATATATATCGATAAAACATCTAATATATTATAGATTGCAGTTTACTATTCAATCTCGAATTGGAAGAGGAGCTCTGCCAACGGTACAGGAGGCTGCGATGTAGCAAGGGTAATTTTATGCCAAGACGTGGCAACTGGCTGTGGTACGAATGATCCGTCATGTGTTTTAGGAGGAATTACCAACTTTTAGTAAACTGCATTCCTCCAACATCTAAATCGCCTGTATTTCACCACCGATATAGGACATAACCGGTTTTTAAATGCGGAATTACGTAGCCTTTAAAGAACCGATCTGGATGCGAATGAGTGAAGGTCCTTTAGCAAATTACGACTTGACAAAGTAGCAGTCGCAAAGTATATTTTTGGATAATTCCTTTTAGCGTTCTAAAAATTCGAGTTTCGGACACCTATCCCTCTGCCGCATCAATGAAAGGCACTCCATAATCCATTTTTTCCCGACAGCCATACGTTCAGTGTAAGATTGCAAAATTTGTTCCATTTTATTGACGTAGAGAGAAAAGGCCCTGCACGGTACTGCTGTTCTATTTCTCTTGGTTTGTCGCGCGTTAGCCCCGGAAAACATCGGCTGAGCTCCTCGGGAAGCAAGCAGTTCAGTGGCACCCTCTCCACCCTTCAACTTGCAACCCCCGGCCACTCTTTTCAAGGATCAACGTCGGTGTGGATAAAAACACCATGGTCTTTGGAGCTATAGCGACTGTTGCCATCCTTTCTGTGCCTCTCCGTGGGCAGAGAGTGCAGACCCTCCGTCCCCCAGCAGTACGAGCAACCACTGGAGCACGGCCTCGGTGATTAGAAAAAAGAAGAAAAAGAAGAAAGCCGAACCGTGAGCAAATTTCTAGCAGCAATAATTCCGCGAACTATTGATTCGCTGCTGATGTCGAACCACTTGGAGAGAACCCATACCCGAAAAAAGAAGAGAAACCATGCATAGTTAGTGAGTTATTTTCCCATTAATTCCTGCTGTTTCGTTGAATGGTAGGATCTTGAGTGCTTCTCGATCTCTCCATGAGCTTGGTCATCGCCAGAATCTTCTTCGAAAGCTACAAGGGAGGTCAACTACCGCCGAGGTTTTGAGGGAAGAGGCTCCTCCCTCTCAGCCGACACTTGATGCCTACGAGGTTCGTGCATTGATTGATGATATCCTTTGGAATTTTCTCTGAACCGACGTTGTCCTCGGCGGGATTTTCTTTTCTGCCTCAAGATTTTTTTTGGATTTTTTGGGTGGTGCTAGGATATAGTTTTCCTCAGCGTAGTTGCAAAATAAGCTTCAAATTTAAACTTAAAACATCCTCCTCGGTTTCTTTGTTGTAAATAACGTAACCAGAGAGGTGATTGTATGACGACTAACGACTGTTTGGTTGTGGAATCAATATATATATCTAATACAAAAGGCTGCGCTACGTCTCTCAATTGAAAACGAGGAATCTTCCTCGTCTTCTCCATCTGCACAGTCCCAACAATTGCAGGCGCAGCAAGAGCAACAGCTAGACTTCTCTTCCCCCTCCTCAGTGCAAAATTTCGAGCGAACCGCGAAGAAGGCAAGGGGCAAGCAGCCAGAGATGTGGGTGGAAGGAGATAGCACCGAGGTGGGACTATTGACAATGATGAAAGCCTCTTCGTGGCCTGCAGAAAATATATCGCATGTTGTGAATTTGGTAGCCAGTGGCGATGAGTTTCTCGCGCAAGCTGGAATCTGATTTAGAAGATATTGCTTCGATATCTGAATATACCTTCATATGCCTTTGCTCCTGCTGCCCGACTTATTACCGTCTTCTCTCCTCTGTTTCTATTACATTAAACAACCAGGTGACGAACGTGCAAAGAGCGACGACGATTGCAGTTTGGGGTCTCTCTGCCATTCTGCTTGCCGGTATAGCCTGACAAGAAAGCATGTGATGCATGTGATGTGTGTAATGAGGGGAGGGGTGAGAGTTTATAGGCAAGAGAGGAGACTCTCTGAATGTTGTAAGGAAGTCATGAATTAACACCGCACCCCTCCCCCCCCTTCCGTAGATGCCTTCAAGTACATATCACTGTCGGCGTCGGCGATTGATCCTGTCATAGCACTGCTTGTGGCTTCTTTTACGATGTTATTCGCCGATTTTTTCTCCGGAATTTTCCACTGGTCTGTCGATAATTATGGTGACATTAATACCCCGATCATGGGCTCTATTATCCACTCCTTCCAAGGTCATTTTGGCAGCTCATTATTGTAGACCTGAAAGCATTAATTTCTTCGGAGCCGTCACAACTCCTCGAGTTTGATGATCTCTTCGTCATTGCAGCAAAACTGAGGTCTTACATCATTAATTATCAGGCCACCATTCTGCTCCTTGGACAATTACGCACAGGTGTTGCATTAGAGTAGTCGCAGAATACGATGATTTTCCTTCTGCGACTTACCCTTAAGCAACTCAAAGAACAGAGTCTAAAGCACTTTTATTTCAATTTCTTTAAACAATTCTTCAACGAGTGCCTGAAGGACATACAACAATCACAACAATAAGCATTTCGAATAGCCGGCCGCGAATAGTTCTATATCTCATAGCTCATGTGACACTCGTTAACGAAACCAATGCAGGCCGTTTTTCAATAACGTCTACAAAATTGCGCTGCCGTGTCTCTTCCTACTTTCGATGGTACTATTGTCCACATATTATTGTCCACATATATCCCTACAAGGTTCCTGTTTCTGACATCCTTTTGAGCATCGAAATCGTTCCAGAGCGTACAATTTCCCTGCTGATTTTGAATTATCCTTGTCTGCATTCGTCCGTACATCCAGGCTGCTGTATCGACGTTTGGCAGTGGGCTATGGGGGTGCGTAACCTATTATCCCGAATTCAGCATCAATTCATTGATTTTGCATTGGAGATTGGAGATCCTGCATTCATCAGTAACTAGTTCCCACTACATTTAATGGATATTAGGTGGGAAATCGCTGCCGTTGTCTTCTTCAACATGCAGATATTAGGTCAGGAGTTTCACAAACTCTCTCACATGATAAAGACGCCCCCAGCTATCTCTAAGGTGATTGATAAGAGAAAAATAGTCGTAATAGCTGTACGATTCAATATGCTATAGTGTTGGCTTTCATCACGCCATTTGTTGCTGTTCTGCAATTTCATCGTCATTCTTGTCGGATAAGAAGCTGTAGCCATTCGAATGTCTGAATTGTATATCGTTGCCGTCATATTCGTCTTTTGTTAGATGCAGCAATTTGGCATCCTCTTAAGCAAACGCAAGCATTTGGCCCATCACACCCCCCCCTTTGACGGAAGCTATTGTATCGTCACGGGCCATATGAACGGCATTCTCGACAACACAAATTTCTTCCGCCGCCTGGAAAAGACTGTTTATAAGCTCACTGGAGCTGAGCCAAACTGTTGGAAGTTAAAGCCAGAGCTAAAAGAGAAGGTTGTCGTTACTAAGTTAAAACATACAGCATCTGTTTTTGTGTGTCCAACTGGAGTTCGGAGCAGTTGGCACGGATTTTTTGGTTTCTATCGTAGCGTCTTGAAGAAAATTGGGATTTATTTTCAAAAATAATCTTATAAGTAAGTGCACCTATTTCCTCTGATTCTGCGACGTTCGAATGCCTTTGGACACCGAAAGAATTTCCATGAGATCCACGGTGTTTTTCTGGAAAGCGTCTTTTCATTGTAAAGCTGGTCACTTCAGCTCATTCGCTAGATTCGTACCTAATACTCGAGTTTGAAACAAAAACCATTGCGCAGGTACTTGCTGGTGAATTTGAGGGCATGTCTACACGCCGATGACGGTACGCTAGCTGTGCAACACAAAGTTACTCTAGGCATGCTATGTAGGACGAAGAATCAGCCAATGTCGTGAACACTGAACATGGGCGTGTTGAACATCGAGTGAAACATAAATTCAAATCGATCGATGCGCCGCATGCAGGACATTTCTTTGATCTGTGCAGAGCTAGAGAGACGCTATCTGCGCACGGTTTTAGAGCTAATTGGCGCAAGCACCTTTGGTGAAACGCAAGTGTAAGTTTGCCATGGCATGCACAGTCGTGTTTTCATCAAAAAGCGCAAAAGAAGGATGTTGCGAGAGTTGACCAGGGCGACATTGTACATCGCATGCATGTCTAGATCTGCGGTTCGGATTTTGTTGTCAGCTAGCTGAGTCCATTGCGGCGATGATGGACATGCAATGTGTTTTGCACATGACATGCACGTCATGTTGCTTTGTCTAGCTGTGCCGCAATGAACTTCGCACGTGCACGTGCATGATGCAGCCATCCATAGCCATCATCACCAATAAAACAGTGCGTGATCATGGGCGATGTGACATCCATGCATCGTGTTGCACACTAGCACAGTCTAAACTCCAGCATGGCAAAAGCACTCTAGCACTCCTTTGGAACATCTGTTCTTCTCACCTTGGCACGAACTGCTGCTTGCAACTAGGCAAGTGTGTTGCTCAGCGACGTGTCTCGATCACTCCTCATTTCCAATCATGCATCTAAGGCTCACTGGTGACTTCTAGACTAGCTTGTGCAACGCGTCCACTGCAGAATGCCTGCATTGCCTGCAAAGTCAGCTGGGCGCAGCGGCACGTGCCGCCAGCGTGCGTCGTCGTGGATCAGACACGCAAGCATCAACTCGGCGGACGAACCGACACTGCTCGCAGGAAGAAGAACATTGAAAATTAAACGCATTGATGGAAAAAACACATGAGCTAGAACCGTGGCCAACGTTCAAGGTTCAAGACTCAAGACTTAAGGTTAGAATTCGTGGTTGTTCGATGTGCCAACGAGGCATCGTCGTGCTGAGAGCACTGCTGACAACAAACCTGGACGCGCCTACACCTCCATGAGCAGGTGGGCAACAGGAAGCGAGCCAAGCGCGCTCATCACACAAGCCTGGCCCACGGGACTTGGACACACACAAGGTTACATTGAACATGGAACTGAGCATTGATGCAAGACAACGTGCGCAAGAACCACACAGCCAGATGGCTAGATAGGACTCGGGCAAGGCCAAGATAGATAGATAGATAGTATGATCAAGTTACATTCAAATTACGTGTGCACATATGCAGATGCTGCATCGCGGGTGCCAGAATATCATGTTGCTATCGCGTACTCTGTGCATCTAAGCTCTCAAATATATCGGCGAACTTTGATCTTATTCGACCAAATCTAGAAATATTCCGACCTAACTCCCTCAAAAAAGTGTTGGAATTCGAAGTAACTTGAGATCAAATTCCTGAACTCGACAATAGAAACCTCCTTCTTTTCGTCCCAAAAGACCGTCAGCAAGGCGTCAACGTCGGGAAAATTTGCTTTGTCGCATATCACACGAATCGAGTAGCTCTCAACGTCCTTATGAACCACGACTTTCCACGTTTTTTCAAAGATACAAATGAGTCTCCCAAGAGTTTCCTCTGGATCATCCTTATATTTGAACATTGTGAGACACTTAATTAGTGCAGACTCAGGGCGATAAGGCACTCTTTTCCCAATCTTTTCGATATTCTTAATGATCCCGTCATAATCGTCTTCAAGTTTCAGAAGTTTCAGTACATTGAAGAATGGACAGTCATCCTTCCCCGCAGCCCCCGTCGATCTGAACATCTTTTTAGAATCTAAATTCTCCAACTTTTCCTTTTGTTTACGCTCATTTTCTCTAAGCGTTGCATCACGGTTAATTTCCCGATCCATATCGTCGAGCATTCCTTTAAGCTCTTCCTCGTTATAATCAGGAGCGTCGGCCACAAATTCGTGTCCTCTGACATCGTCAATGTCCCACCTGTTTTCAGGAGTTGCTTCCATCATTGCATCAATCAACTCCATCCCAGTCAGTCTGTATATTCCATATCGCACACCTCCACCTTTTTCCTCAAGAATGCGGACGGCCTCTTCTGTTTTGTAGCAAGCCTTTCGCTTAGTCTCTCTTCCGTTTTCCCAGATAAGAATAAATGGAGTACGAATATTACTTCCATCAAGGTACTTCAGCAGCCGTTGAGCGCTGTCACTTTTTTCTAGATTCAGAACACCTCTTTTAATTAACCATTTAGTCCAGCGCGTGCTTTTCTCCCGGAAAACCCTTTTTTCTTCTATGCCAAGTTCTGGATTATAACCGTATAGCATTTCAAAAAGGATAACCCCTGCGCTGTAGATGTCAACTTTGCTGCTGTATTGCGCCTCACTTGAAATTTCTGGGGCTGAATAGCCTGGGGTGCCGCATCTCTTGCCTTTTGCTTCTTCACCAAATACACAATGTCTAAAATCAATGACTTTTAGTTCTCCATTTTATGCTATCATTATATTTCCTGGCTTTAGATCGCGATTGAATGATTTTTTTTTCCTCCATAGCTTTGACGGCTGTGACAAGCTGTTTAAATTAAAACCTAACAAGCCCAATCCTATTCTTAAATCGACCTGGATAACGAAAAAGCATTCCTCTGCTGCAATAATCCATTACAATTGCAGAAGTCTCAGATGGCTCCTCGGTGACATCACTGTGCAAGTACTTGCGGTATAACACTCTGTCTCTAACGTTTACTGTGTGAGGGCATTCCTTCAAATCTCCCATAACCATCAATTCCAGCTCTGATCCTTCAAAGTTCTTTTGGATCTTTACAGCTACCACTTCCCCATTCCTTGTAGCCAAAAACACAATACCAGCAGCGCCACTACCGATCCTTTCAATCAGAGTATATTCTCCAACTTTCTCTTCCGAACCACTCTTCGTCCATAGGAGCTAGGGTTTCAGCGTTGCTTTCATCCTCATTCTCACTGCTCTTGTTCTCACTCGTACATTCTACCTCTTGGCTCATAGCCTCGCTTTCATCCCTGACTTGGTCCAAGTTCTTACTGCTCTTGTTCTCACTCATGATTGTTCATTTGATATGACACCACCCTTTCGATCTCAGCATCTCAGCTGAAGATTCCAGCTCCGGCTGTTCGAATCTGGTTTTTCAAGCGAATCGATTGTCGCATGGGGTAAATCTCAGTGTGTTTTCATGGTTATTTCTGTACATATTTCGGAACCCAATACACAAGCTGGGTCCCGAAAATATCGACATCAACTTGGCTTGGCCCAAGCCCCTACCTCCAAGCTGAAGCGCCCTTTCTTTGAGAGGCAGAAGATGTACTCGCAGCTGGGCACAACAGCTGGCGGAGACGGGAAGGAGGTCAAGCTTTCACAGAACGGGCCCATCAATAACCCCCACGTCGCTAGAGAGCCGCTATCGTCAGTCCAAAAATCCATCCGACAGCTTTCCGATTATCTAATTGAATTGTTTCTTATCGAGGCAGTAAGGGATGGAGCAGCACTGATGAATCAATAGTAGAGCGATTCTGGGTTGGCTGGAAGAACATGAATCCTTACTTTCGATGTTTCGTAACACTCTTTCTCTACTTTGCGGTCGCCATCACGTGCTATCGTTTATCGGAAGGATGGTAATTCGTAACAGCGCCGTTCTGATATTTTACAAAGGAACTTGCACACTAGCGCTCCCGCTGTTCATTGGAAAACATATTTCAGATGTTTTACATATGATAATTGACCTCCCCTTGTACTCTCCCCATTCAATTCTAATTTCATTTCTACTTTCGCATTTTCGAGCATTATGTTCTCACGAAGATCCACCTTATCGCAGGTCTTATTTGGATATTTGCTACTTCGTCACCATAACTTTCACGGTAGTTTGGTTGTTCTCATGCATCCATTAGTAGGGATTAGTTTGAACCTGGGGAAATCAACGAAAAGGGAATATGTGATTAGGAAGACAGATAACTGCTGCTGTCCTCACTCTGTGATAACCATACCCATCGAGTAGATCACTTTGACGATGATGTTTGGTTACAATCAAATAAACCTCCTCTCTGATTTCTGCTTTTCACCGATACCAGTCCTTGGGTTTCTTCCTGTTCTTCATGCTTACTTTCTTGTGATATGAACGTCCTTTGCCAACAACACGCCACTAACCAGACACTGCTCGATCTACCATAGCCCCTTTCTGATAACTTCTATCATAAACACTATTTAGACCGTTGGATATGGTGATATTGCTCCCGAGACGCGCGCGGGGAAATTGTGCACAATCATACTGATATATCTTGGGTTGTTTTTGGTCGGCGCGTTGATTGCGGATCTCTTCGAGTCGATGTTCGATGCTCATCAGGCGGTGTTCCTGCAAGAGCTAAGAGGGATTAATGTAGTGACTAATCCTTCTTTTTTTCTGTTGGCACACACACACACACACACACACACATATATATATATATATATATATATATATATATATATGTGTGTGTGTGTGTGTATGTACGTACCGTTGTGCTGCAGCAAGAAGCACGATGAGCGTATGCATACGTAATTGATGAGCAACAGTCGTTGCAAAAATATCGTGTTTTCTTCTTCCTCATTGCGTGCTTCTCTCTGTCTCTCTCTCTGTCTCTCTCTCTCTCTCTCTCTCTCCCCCTCTCTCTACCTATCTATCTATCTCTTCTCCAAAGGACACAACTACTGTTGACAGCGAGGGGAGAGATCACGGTCTCCGGCAAATTCTGCGTAGGAAGGGGGTAATCGTCGGTATCCTAGTAGTAGCAGTCGTAGTAGCACTAGCACGGAATGCTTTAACCAGTCAATGGGAGAGGGTGGGGACTCCGTTCACCACGTTTAAATACTTAGCTTCTCATTATTCGAAGTCCGTGTGTACAGACATGCGCTTATATAATATATATATATATATATATATATATATATATATATATAATATCGTCGACTCTCTCTCTCTCTCTCCCTCTCCCTCTCCCTCTCTTTGTGTGTGTGTGTGTGTGTGTGTGTAAGAGAAATGCGAGACTTCCAACGTGAAAATTCGAAAGGGTATACAAAAATCGTAGCGCTGAAGGCGTGCCCATGCGCTGTTGTTATTCCTATGATTTACAGAAAAGAGAAGTCCGAGTCGGCATCATTATCATCATATCGTTGTTTCTTGCCATTTATATCGTGGGCGTTGGATGGAGCGTGGTAAGATAGCAGCATCCTTAACCCCGTGCCTGAATTCACTAATATTAAGTCACACGTTTGAACCAACGCATATGTACTAACTTGCTTGCAGCAGAAAAACGATGACGATGCTTGCATTCTCAAACAGAATTCTTTTTTATTCTAGTTTTCCGTCTCTTTTCGTACAAGCCACGATTTTCAAAACCTAATGTCCCTGCTAACCCTCCCCCCTCCCCCCGTATCGTCACCAAGTTCGTTGGAGGTCTGGAATGGCTGAATGCGTTCTATTTCGTAAGGCTACCTGGAAAAATAAATCGCAATCACCACCCAAATGCGCCACGGCTCAGAGATGCAATCCAAACGAATGAAATTTCCTATGTAAAGCATGCACAGACTCATATATTTTCCCCCGCCTCGCAGGTGACGGTTACGATCTCTACCGTTGGGTATGGAGACGAGAACGCCTCGAAAATGCACGATGACAGGGACACAAAAATCTGGGCAATCTTCTGTAATAAGAGATAATTAATCAACTCTACTCACAGTACTAGCCGCCATCATCGCATACTGTGTATGCGCGCGTGTATATACTACTCGCTACTCTCGCGACAACACCACAATGATGTTCTCCACAATATATATATATATATATATATATATACTTAAACTCTTGATCTTACATCGACGAATCCTACAAAACAGCTTAAATAAGCTTGGCAATAACGATCGATAATGATTTCTAAGCACTATTATGATGACCCAGCAGCCTGTTTCATCACATCTTCGCTGCTTTTCCCCTGCAAAATTCACTTATGAAAGTCGTGGTTCTATCGGTTTTCTCGTTCGGGGCTATGATTACCACCGGTCTCAATGTTTGGGCGGGTGTTATTAGGTATTAGCAGCATGATAGTAGTAGTAGTAGTAGTAGTAGTAGTAGGCATTTTCGTACGGCCTTTGGTCTAGCAGCGGAAGCTGAGGATGATGCTGTTGTGTGTGTGTGTGTGCGTGCGTGTGTGTGTGTGTGTGTGTGCGAAATGCAGGAGGAGGAAAATCCTAGCTATGATTGATGAGAAGATGACGCAGCAGGTGAGGTTCTATCATTAGCAGCACACGTAGTGAGAAGCAAATAGAATAATGGTGAAGATGGAGATTAGAGTATCATCATCATCATGGTAGCAAAGAAACCAGTTTGCAATGAATCCGGTGGTGATACAAACACACGCACACACACACACACACACACACACAAACACGCGGGCGCGCACACCATTTACATATTTCCATGCACTAATGCCTGAAACTGACGATCTTTCGTAGGATTTTAATCGTTTCCTGGAGCTCGGTGATGTGAACAACGACAACCGGATAGACATGGCTGAGTTTGTCTTCATTTGCCTCGATGAACTCGGCCTTCTGTCCTCTGAGGCCGACGTAGCGACGTTGCTGGTAGCATATGCCGATATGATTGGATTTTTAGTGTTTTTAAACAGAGCGATTCGCGTCTGATTCGCGGGGGAAACCCTGCGGTTAAAACATATCATAAAGCATTTTTGCTGCTTGAATTCTAGGGAGAACAGATCGTAAGCGTAAAGAGTTTTCCTTCCTTTTCTTTTTCTTTTCATTGAGCTATTTTGTTCCAAAAAAGCACCTGAGTTCGTCCTTAACGTACACAGGCCATCCAGCATGAGTTTAAAAAGGCTGACCGAAGTCGCAGCGGTTTTATCGATCGTTGTGATATAGTAGAAGAAAATGAAGGCCGTACCAAGCGATTGCGTGGCCAACTCCGAAACGCGATGCACAAAGCAAAAACTGCTTCGATGCTTGAGTTACAGTAGAATGAAGTCATGATATCTAGCGACGCGTTTGCTCAGTAACGTCAAGTTCACATCATGTCGATACGACGTCTTGTCGCGCGTGAGCGTACGGTAGCGCGTATTGCACAAAAATAAGTGCCAGTATTCTTAATATTTTGAAAGCATCATTACCATCCAACTGTTTACTTATGTATAGCCAGCATACACATGGCACACGACTGCATCATTATCATACGCGCCGTAGAGGTTATGTAAGAGCCGGACGACATGCTAGCATGCTAGCATGTGCTATGTGTGCATCTGTAGATTTAGTGCATGTGCAAATATACCAATATATGTGTTTTTTAAAAAACGCCGTCCTTCAGCTATATTTGCCGTACGCCTTTCGAACAATGCCACAAATTATAAATTGTGAATTTGAGACTTGGCAAGTTATGATTAACTACATTACGTTAGTAATCAACAACAAAGCAAAGAATTGGCTACATTCTCAACAATCTCTAATTTTGACTAGTAGTGGTATCTGATTTATACATATCTGATACTGCGTCTAATAAAAATACATTTACTAACTACCACGATCTATCATATTCTTGGCCTTGATAGCGAGAATGCTGTTCTGATGTTCTATATCTATTAAATAACACATTCGCGAGCTATCGCGATCTTTGTTATCGTTTGCCTTAATAGCAAGAATTCTGTTACATACTTCCTAATGCTCGAAAAACGGGCTCGATGTCAGTGCCAACGACTAGTTTTAGGAACATTTTATAGACAACGCTGAGATGGAATGCAATCTTCTTGCGGATGAAAATGTTCTGGACACCTTTTATATTACCTACCCTTTCTTTGAAGCAGCGATAGGCTTGAATGCGTTAATATCTTACAGACGGTTAAAAGCGTCTAAACTTTACGAAAACTCATAGTGAACCACGTAGCTGGGTAAAAGCTGTTCTGATCTTCGAAATACCATCCAGTCTTTGTTGCTGGTGGGGCTCCATGAGTGCACATCTTTTTTCCCAACAATCGATCGTGCCATGATGATCATTCCTTTTTTCTTTCGATGCCGACACACTCCTACCGAAGAGTATTTTATCGGATCCATCGGGGTCTTTGACGTGTAGATTCCGAGGCCATGAGCGCTTCCGTTGGCCTTTACAGCGTCTATTCCCCCAATTTTGAAACCACTTGACATTATGTCGTCTATTCGTGTGGACTTCGTCCCATGGTAGACCCACATCTCCTCGCTGATGAGTCCTTCTTGCATTAAACCATGCTCTATTTTAGACTTCATCATCAGATATTGCGATGTCAATTTCGGGGTTTCGTATGCATCGATCCTTGTAATGTTCACCTTTTTTTTTAGATCTTTGTCGCAATTGAGGAAAAACTGGCCAAACACAAATACGTATTCACTTGCGTCCTTTGAAATAGGAGTCGATGAAGTCAGCGTACGTTTTATCTGTCCCTGAGATTCGGAAGATGTTGAGGGGATTTGGGATCTCGACGAGGATGCTAGATTTGACTGTCGCTGCTGCCCAATTTCGACCGCTTGTGGAGGTATAGGTATTCCCAGCGATGCACCCTGATTTCGGTCAATCCAATCTCCGGCTGTGCAATCTATTAGTGGAATAAGTGCCTTCGCCGATGGAGAAAGTATTGATGATACCGATCGCTCAGGTCTACTAGTCATCGAAGGGATGGGTGTTTTTGAAAAATCATTATGGTCTAGTAACGGCTTGGGAAACACTACTTTGTATGTGTCCATCGTTAGGCCTTCCTCTCTGTGAGTCATATCGTTGAAGTCGATTTCAAACTTACGTTCGTTAATAATCCCGGTCAAAATGAAGGTTTCATCATAAACCGCACGAAGTTTCTTTTGGTTCTCCTCAGAGTATGCTACCCATCCTGTGCTGGAGTCGTCGATGTTGCATTCCCAGGTTCTTGTCCACTTTGTGTCAAATAAATCTTTCCGTGTCGTCATCTTAATGCGTCGACGAAATCCAGTTTTATTGTTCTGTTGGGTCATACTTAAGAAATCGATCGTGTATTGTTGACGGTTGTCCAACTTAATCATTATTGTACTCGCGTTTTGAATGAGCAGTTCTTTCCATTTTTCGTTCAACATGTTTTGGATGCTGGGAGGGTATCTGAACTCATTTGTGTCCGAAGTATAGCTCCAGAGTTTATCCTAAAATGATTTCGTTAACGTGTAACTATTCGTGCAAAATTACAAAAAGTTTAGTGTGCAATACCTCGATCTGACGGTTTTGAATATTATGCAGTTTGAGCTTTGAGTGCATTTCTTTATACTTTGCCTCTGACTTTTCTGCTTTCTTTAATTTTCCCTCTAAAATCTTTATTCTAGTATTTTTATCCCTTATATTTTTCCTCGCCTTGGACTCCTGAGACTTCATTTTTAATTCCATCTTTTTCAATTTTTCTTCTACCTCTTGGGTTCTTCTTTTGGCTTCTTGTAATTCTTCTGTGAGTATTTCATTATGAGTTTTGAAAAATTGTTCGTCTTTGACAATCTTCGCTTTTTTCAGGGCTTGCATGTTACTATCGCATCGTTTTCTCTCAGAATTGTAGCTCGAAAGTAGCGTTTCATCGTTTACCCATGTATCGAAAGGGTTCACGCTATCTGCAAGCATGGTGCTAAATGGCCATGATTTCTCGTCGAAGTCCGTGATCATCGAATTCCTCTTTAAGGAGCTTCGTCTGGGCGATGGCGGTGTGACGATAGAGTTCATGGATAAGAGGATTTTGAATTATGTCCGGGAGTCAGTGTCTCTTCGGAGTTAACGTTCTTTTTTTGGCCCGATAGAGATAATTTCGTTGTATATCCAGGCGAAAAATCACGCATTTTGCACTTTTTCCATGTCGCAGGTAGAATTTGGTATGGAGTCAGGTGGGCACACCGCCACTTCGTTTTTAGAAAAAGAACTCCCGCACATTTTGGTGTCATTCATTTGCGGAGCTACATGTAACGAAGAAGAATCAGCTCTTCACGGGATTTTCATCACATCAAATCATATCTGAGCTGCGAGTAGATCTATTTAAAAAAAACGGTGAAGAAAGATATTTTGCCTGGAGAGAATAATGCAACGCAATTTTCGAAAAAGTAATCCGTAGCGCGCTCCCGGCACGCAAAAAAGCGAAGAAATCGAATTGGAATTTCTTTGGAAGATGTGGTAAAAACGCTTGTTTCTTTTGACTATAGCGTCATCATCGCACAGAGTCATAGGGCGTCAGGCGTCAGATCTCGTTTCCCCCCCAATTAAGACAAATAAATAGTGAACCTCTTTACACATACACGCGGCATTATGTGGTACGACAATGATACCTCGAGATACTGCACGAATTTATTCTTCATTTCACACTCAGGATGTCCATTTTGAAATTCTTCTGAACCATGAACCGACTTTCTTCCGCAGGGGCCTTTCTCCACACCCTCACGCAGATCGCGTTGCAAAAATTCGTAGTAGTCTACTACCGCATAGATCTACGATGGACCCAAGAAGCCCCATTGATAGATGCAATTGAACCATCAACTGGCCAAAATTAACAACACAAGAACAACGAACAATGAACAATGAACAATGAACAAAGAAAGAAAGAACCTGTCACAAGACCATTTGGACAAACGGACCGGATTTGCACAAAGCTCACATGGAATGGGTGATCACCCCGTAGCAACAAACTACTTTGACCAAATTTTGCACAAAGCGCGTCTCATGGAATCAATCAAGAAGTGTGAAAATTTCAGAGGGAATGAGAAAGCTTGCAGCCCCGAACCACTACACGTGACCAGCAGAGGCACCTCATGCTCGGGCTAGAGCCAAGAGACCTTCGGAGCGTCTAAAAGAAACCATCTAAAATTTCGACAAGCGGTAACCATGAGAGCAGATGAACGTGAACACCTGAAGGCATGATCCTCTCAGACTCTGTAGTCAATCATTTGCTGCCCTCGAGCGGCTCTGTTGTGGCCAAACCCCAGCATGTTTCTTTGAAAATGCCTCAGTTTTCTGCCAACACTGGCTCATGGTCCATGAACTGCAAAAGCATGCCGAAAGTAAACGTCACATGCATCCATTCACACCCGAAACCAAGCACTTTGTCCTTTCATGGATGCGGAGAATCAGCCATCTTTTTCCTTCTAGCTTTGATGTTTGATGTGTGAGTTCCACACACGTGTGAAAACGTTGACATGCTGCGGCCAAATCATGCACGTGCACACACATCAAATCGACTGTCCAACTGTGCCTAGTCTAGCAGTTGTGGAGTTCTAGAGTTAGCCAGGTGTCACGCGTGCATGCATGCGAGATCAACAAGCGCCGGATGCTGTGATTCCATGGAACGTGTGCCAATGCATCACTGCAATGAACCGGCAACAGAGGATGGCTCGCATGATGGACATGCAATGCACAACTTGCATGATGTGCACAGTGTGTTGCTGTGTCCATTGTGAGCAGTGCAATGAAAAGCCTAGCTTCATGCATGTCGATGATCCAAAATTGAAATGAATGGATTGATGTTGATCAGCGTGCAGCACATGAGGCAGTCCGTGAAATTGGAAGGTGTGCTCATGATGGACATGCAATGCACAACGTGCATGACACACGCAGTGCATTGCTGTGTCTGTTGTTCGTCAGCTCGTGCAATCGAAATGGACAGATGATGTTCGTGTGTCTGTCACCTGTTTGGCGTCAATTGCCTAGGTCTAGAGATGGCGCACACACACCTGGCATGCGTGCGAAGACGCATGACACGTGCAACACACGTGTGCATGTGCGCCTAGAGCAACAGATGTGCGCGTGCATGAGCGCATCAACGTGACGTCGTCAAATTGCAGCAGGTGCGCTGAGAGCGCACCACACGTGTCAGCGTGCGGCGCGTGTGCGTCTAGCTGTGAAATCGATCATTGAGAGGTGCGCTGATGACAGTGCGGATCGAAGTGCGACGTGCGCACATTGAACGTTGATGGACCAGAGTGCATTGAATGACGTGTTGATGTGCGTCTTCATGGTGATGTGCACGGCAGGCTGCAGGCAATGTGAGCGTTCTGCTCACACTTGCACACAGCGCAGCTTGTTCTCTGGCATTGCACATGCATGCAAGCAACAACAAAAAGTCATTGCAAGGACAGGAAGATCGACGCAAGCGCATTCACGCAGCGTCACAGGTGCATGTGTTCCTTGCGCGTGCACGCATGTGGACACAATGTCCACACACGTCAGTTTGCCGCCGGAAAAAAGAAAGCTGCAAAACTTTGCAATGACCATTCAAACCAAGAGCAGTGACCGCAGAGATGAGATGTCCTGTTTCTCATCGCCGTCGAATTGATTCATCACGAAAGCGCGCGCTCGAGGACACCACTCTCGGGAAACGGAGCAGCGAATCAGCATGCGCGCAGCTTGTTCATCGATCATCATTGCGCATTGTCCATTGAAGCCTTACCGTGACATTCTTGCGTTCCACATTTGCCTCAGATTGCGCAAGCTAGCGCGTTTTGTTGTTCATCACGGATGGCCATCAGCGCGCTGCTGCTTTTGTTGCAAAATTTGCCGTCAGCACGTCCATGCTCTGTGCAATCAACGCGATGCAGCGATTGCATGATTCTGCTTGCTCTCTTGTGACAATGATGCAAGAGCAGTTCGCGCCGATCAAAGTGACACCCTACCCCCACCTTGGCGCCTCGGTGCTCGGTCTTGATTTGTCAAAAAAGCAATGTGATGGTTCTACCAAAAACATGGAATGGCATGGATTTTTGATTGTAGTGCTCCTACGATTCACGATGTTTGGTAATGAGATGCGACATTTTCCCAAAAGAATTTTCTGGGAAAAAGAAAAACAGAAACACCGAAAAAATATATACATGTACATGTAGATCTATACGAAAAAATTTATTAATTTTCTTTAATTTTACCTAATATATAGGTATGTTTACTCTTAATACAAGATCGAACAGGGATGACTTTTATTGACATGTGTCAGAAACTGAAGTAACCACCGAGCATTCTCCATTCTCAGGGTAGTAGCCATGTCGGAGGGGAAGGATCAAGGAAGCGAGAAGCCTAGGCCTTCATCATGGGTGTTTATTTCTGAACAAGATATTTCAGCGATTACAGCGAAGACTATCAGCGCCCCATTCGAATATGTAAAGATAGTAACCCAATTGCGTAATGAGTCCATTCGGCTTGGTGCAATTCCTTCTCACGGAGCCACAACCTGGAGCATTCTAGCTGCTACCTGGAACGCTGGTCCTTTTGGTTTTTTCTCAGGAAATGGATTCAATATCATACGCTATTTCCCAACGTTGGCATTGAACTCCCGACTCAAGGTATGGGTTTATTCAATGTTTTTCGACCCGTCCAGTAAACCCAAAGACTTGTGGTCAAAACTCTCCCGTGCCTTATCGGGCGGCCTTGTAGCTGGCCTCGTTATGAGCATCACATATCCCCTCGATAGTTTGCGAACAATATGTGCTTTCCAAACTGCTGCAATGGCTGTGAACCCATCATACAAACCGATTGTCTCGCAGAATCCTTTCCTTGCAATTTGGGATGTGCTGTCAAGCCCTGGCACCTCTCGTTTACAAATGCTATATTCTGGATTTGGCGCTACTCTCTGCGGCATTTTCGTCTATCGTTGCACATATTTTGCATTATACGATACTTTCAAACACAGATTGTTGGGAAAATCGAGTTCTTTCTGGTCAAAATTTGCCTTCGGCTATGGGATAACCGCCTTAAGTGGTACAATCACGTATCCATTTGATACAATTCGTCGGCGCATGATGGTAGCTAACATCACGAATGCAGAGTACATTTCCAGTAGCCATTGTGTGAACCAAGTATTCCAGGAAGATAATGGAATGGGTGCCTTCTTTGCTGGAACGCTAGCAAACATTATGAGAGGTTTTGTTGCTACAGCTGTGCTAACTTGGTTTGAAGAAAGACAAAAGTCAAAAGCCAAGAGGCGTAAGAGTACTGGAAAAAAAAGGAATGAGGGGGCGGGGTGATATACCCCATACACATAGAAATAAAAAGAGTGTAACAAAGTGATGCAATATTTTCAAAATGCTCATCGCAAGTCGTAGCTAAATGTGAAGCAGCGTTTACAATACTTCTGTTAAATACAACGTAGCTTTGTGTGCAAGCCGCCACAGGGACATCGACAGTGGAAGATATAGGCCAGCTACTAGACTATACTGCCGCGTGTGCATGCTAGCATGTGGCTATTATGCAAATCGTTTAGCGTGCGGGATGTTGACTGAATATTTTTCACTAGCAGCAACTTCAGCTATAGCCTATAGGCCTAAATTCGTGTATGCGAATGCACGTATGCGCTAGACCATATGTATACACGATTAAAGCCTACAGGGCTATATTTTTCATTAGTCTCTACAAATGCAGCAACAATGTGATATTTAAAGCATATTTACACAATACCAATGCACGCAGTTGTGTGCAGTAATACGCAGATACTACAAAAGCTCGTCATAGCATAAAGTGTGTTTTCTTGCATCAGATGCTTTGATAGATAACTTTAACATGTGCATCATTATGAGCATCTATTTCATTCTATATTTACTGTAACTGGTGACTGCATTGCCGTGTAACGTTACAAACATGTACTCTAAAAACAAACGATTTTTCTTTGGTATTCCCTATGTACGTTCTCCTCTAATACGTCTTGCTAATTGTATGTCTTTGGGCATCACTCTCACTCGTTTTGCGTGCATTGTACAAAGATTAGCATCCTCAAATAGACTAACCAAATAAGCCTCTGCAGCTTCCTGGAGAGCCAATACAGCTTTGCATTGAAATCGCATGTCGCTTTTAAAATCATTGGCGATTTCCCGAACTAGCCAAGAAAATGGAAATCTTCGCATCAAAAGATCGGTACCCTTTTGGTATTTACGGATTTCTCGGATAGCCACACAGTACCGGGGCGATAACAATGCCTTTCTCTCTTCGCACTTGATGTTCTGTCATCATTACCACCAGTTTTCGTCGCAAGTGGTTTCCTCGGCGCTTTCCCCCCTGTACTTTTTCGTGCTGTCTGTTTTCGTCGAGCCATGATTTGAGTGTTTGGATTTTGATTTTTGAACACCGGGTCGGGTCTAGAGTTTAAGAGCAAAGGTAAGTAAAACATATGGCTTTAGAGAAGACCATATGGCAGGCTGTTGCGATCAGCTTGCCCCCAGTGATTTGTGAGAAATGATATGGCGGGTAGCTAAAAGGGGGATAATCATGGGGGCCTGTTCAACAACAGACTCGTAATACGATACACATAGTATATGTACTATATATATCGTATCACTAGTGTCTATTGTCTTTCAGTTCAGTCTTCATCAAGCACAGGCTAGTAGCTAGCTAGCTAGGCAGGCCTCAAACTTTGTCACATGCAAATGGACCTTGATCTCGTGCATTCAAAGAATTTGAGTTTTTTTTCTCGAACCAAGCTGAAACGTGTTTTCTTTTGAACAAGAACCATCATGGCACCGCTGCATTGTTTCAGTTCTTGCAGGAAAACAACATGCGCAAAACCATGCAATTCCAAGATTTCACCTGTTGTGATTCATCATGCGATGCTAAGATGGCACATTGCTTATGCTTGCTGCATGAAGTAGGACACGCCGCAGTGAGAAGCCATTTGAATTGATTGGGGCCACCATGAGATGGCATGTGCACTAGGGAAAGCAAAAACTACGCACCTCTAGTTAGCTAGCCGGCGACCGGCTATGAGAGTATAAGAGCATAGATGCAACTGAGTGAGTAGCGGCGGGTACAATGAGCTTGCAATAAGACTGACGCGAGACGGAGCAGCCTACTGGCGGCTTTTATGTGACAGCCACTCTTCCCAGACTTTGTGCGCGTTGTTCACGATGTGAACATGTCTAGCTAGATGTCAAAACGTATTGGAGCTTCAAAGGCCTTGTATTGAATCACCGTTTTTTCGAGGCTTCATTTACACCCTCTAGCTCTCATCGTGTGTTAATTGCACTCCCTGTCTGCATGCGCTAGTCACGAGTGCAGGCTGCTAAGCCTTCGGGCATATGAATGAACTGCAAAATAATCTCCAGCGAATAAGAAATATTGAAAACTATCCACTATCATTCTAAAAGAAGTGGATTCAAAATTTTCTCAGCCACGCCACCGAAACCAAGCGCCTTAAAATCAGACATACTCTCTACGAGCACTGTAATTGCTGTCTCTTTTTTACACTCTCTGAATAAAGCCTGGAGCTGTGTTTTGCGCCGATCAAAATTTGACTCTTCGTATTTCTCCTTCGTAGAAAAAAGATTCCCATTTTCCCTGTTTTTGGGGCATTGCCTCACATGTTCGTGTGGGTCTGGAACAGTTTCACACCTCCGCATGCACCAACCACAAAAATCGACGCGACATTCCCTGCACTTTATTTTGAAGCACGCGCTAAACTCTTGGAATTTCAAACCACAATTCGGACAGCGATTTGCGAGACTCTCTACCGATTTTATATCCCCAATAATGGGCAATATTTCGTCAAATATCTTTTGTTTAGTTTCATAGACTTGCCGTGCTGCTTCGTCCATCTCGCGGAGTCGTTTCCTTTCTGCTTTTAATTTTTCTTCCATCAATTTTT
The DNA here is from genome assembly GCA_000320545.1 of Bigelowiella natans CCMP2755. Lineage (NCBI taxonomy): Eukaryota > Cercozoa > Chlorarachniophyceae > Bigelowiella > Bigelowiella natans. The sequence goes on along the minus strand of ADNK01003008.1, from coordinate 30,718 downwards.
CTGCGGCTTTGGTTATGTTGTATTTGCTAATTTCTGTATTGCTACTCCGATGCTTTTCATACACTTCGTCAAGTGTGTTGCAACACACTACCTTTTCAGAAAAAGGACAAGATCTGCATAATATTGCCCTCCGATTTACATCAAATCGTGGCTCCTCTTCTGCTGACATCTTGCAGCATACCTGGCCTTTTCTTTCCGTGCGCACTTTCAGACTATCTGTTGCCATGTCTAGCACAAGCCTGTCAAAGCACGATTTTTGTCCTGAGCCATTTTTGCTGCTGCAGTAGAAATGCCGTTTTCCAGAAGGACCCCCAGAACACTGAACCCCCTCTTCTGGCGGAAAGTCACCGTAACATATGCAACACGTTTGCAACATCGCCGGCCCTCGTGTGAAATAATCATGGGATAAAGCCTTTCGCGATGAAACCCGCTTCCCTCGATCGTGACACAGGAGTTTCCTAAGAGGAAAGCCGCAATTAGCAAGGCCACAGATTCGTTTTTAGTGAAACCTGTCAAAATGGTGCACAAATGGGTATTGTGGGCACTTACTTAAGAATATCTCTTTCGGCGTCTCCAAGTCCCTTGCAGTCATCTACATCCTGAGGCGATCTTAACTGTTTTCCTGTCAGCACCTCTCCTAGAGTGACACCATAGGCAAACATATCTGCTGCTGGTGCTAGGCCCATGTTTGCCTGGGGGTCAATATAGCCTTGGGTTCCAACTTTGACTGTCTGAGGCTGCGAACTCGCACCTGGTTTGTATGATATGCATGTCTCAAGATCTGCGATCACAGCGACGTCGCGGTCTACTTTAGAGTCTGCATCGCTTTGGAACTCTGCCTTATTGAGTCGCTCTACTAGAATGTTGTCCGGTTTGATATCACGATGAATGACGTTATTCTCGTGCAAATGGAGCAGGCCTTTCAGAATGCCTCTCATAACTCGTGCTACAATGCCTGACCACTGCCTTTTCTGTTCTTCTACTCTTGTAAACTTAGTCTGGATCTCTGCCTTTTTGGCCACTGCCCAGTCAGGGAGCGTGTAGCGATATCGAGGAAGGTCGAGAGTCCAGTTCCCATCTGAGAATCATGCACATAAAATATGTCTGGGCATGTAATTATGTGTGTGTGTGTGTGTGTGTATGTGTGTGTATGGGTGTACCGTGGCATTTGCAAATTCCCTGCAATCGAATGATGTTCGGGTGTGAGACCTTCATCATCGCCGTTACAGCTCTCCTTAAATATTTTATGTTGCTTCCGAAGTCGAATGTTTTCAACACACATCGAACCATCATCTCGCCCTGCAACCTTACTTTTGCTTGCACACGGGCCGATTTTGATCTGACTGAAAACTGTGGCTCTTTGGTGTCCAGCTTGTAGTCGGATTCTAAATAAATCGGAATGTTCTCTGCGCAAGTCCCATGGAGGGGATCCAGATCGTCACCGCAGTGGAATATGATTTCCGGACGAATTCGAGTCAGCTTCCTCAAAGGAACAACCGCTGCCCTGTATTGTCTTTCGAGTCTATCGAGTTCATTTTGATGTTTGCGAATTCGGGTAGTACATTCTGAAACACTCGTATGATTGTCCATGATCGCTGCTCTTTTAATTTTGTTGTTCAAGCCTACGATTTTAGCTTCAACAACATGTTTCTCTTCTTTGATCTCTAAATATTTCTGTATCAACCCCCCCTCGCTATATACGCGACCATAGGCTTCAAGTACTGCCGTACAATTGCGAATTAAAATTTGAGCTCGAGATTGCACGTTCAAAACGCTTTCCAATAGGTCTTTATTTTGAGCGATAGCCTTTAAATCTTCGAGAGAGGACCGCTGTTCTTTCTCCCTCTGTAGTATCCTAGGTTTAATGTGTGTAAATATGGAGTATTCGATTTCCTTGACGCAAGTGTTTAGCTCCTTCTCGATTTCGCGGACTGTTTGGCGCTTTTTGCTCCAAATTTTGAATCTTTCTTCCATATCTGGGCTCGGGGGGCGAAATTCCCGACCGACTCCGTCCGGAGTGGGCATTATCATCGATTCAGTATATGCTTTCAATTCCTTTGCCTCCTCCTCGCGCAACTTTGCATACCTTTCCCAAGCACTGGCCATTTGAGACATTTTTTTCGAATAGTTTATGTCGGACCCTGTTCGGACTTGGTCGAGGACTGCCATCAGGGCTCCACGTTCCTTTACGAGAATGTTAAACAATCTGGACGCTTCGTTCAGATTTTTTTCATCCTGCCGTTCCCCTGTTTGTATGAACTTGGTAAGAAGTCCCGTGTGCTCAACAACTCCAACTGGTCTTAACCTCTGTTTCGCTATCTCCCACTGCTTCTGTGGGTTTAAATACTCCGAGACACGATATCTACCATTACTGCAAAAAGCTAATACTCTACAGAAACGCGGCTTGGGATGGTCCACATCGCCTGAAAGCATTTGAAGCCTGCAGATTTCTGCGATACTATTTTCACGCAATTCAGTAGGCCTCAATCTTTGGCGGAAGTTCCTATATTTTGAATCTTTAAATTTCACGGCATCCATAATATCTTTACTTGAAGGCGCGACACTAGACAGCAATCGCAGCAGAGCTTCCGACGCTTTGTTGCATTCCTTTTCCATCATACTCAGCTCCCTTTTAATATCGGAGATGTTTTTATGTAGAATTTTCCTGCGGTAAAAAATCGTGAATAAACGAATCATAAACAAGCAAACAAGCGAGAGTACATCCATCCGCCATATGCAACACTCTGCGCGCACCTGATGTCCTGTCGGCCCCTCATAAATTTCAATTGTCGGTTAAAGTGGCCATCTAATTGAGTTGTCCTTCTACTGACGAAATGAATCTGTTTTGCCTTATCAGCAAGCGCTAATACATCCTGGTTGTGTTTGTACATGCACATTAATAGGCTGAATATACACGAATACAGACAGTCACTCTAAAAACCTTTCAGTACATAGGCACAACTCACTCGTTTTTCCCACAGGCCGAGTTTCGTTTCCAAATCATCGTTCTCTCTTCTTAGGGCATCTCGTTCCTCTCTCTGCGCTGCAAGGTTATCATTCGCTTCTGCCAGACCACGTCTTAGTTCATCAGTCTCATCTATCATTTTGTGCTCCATTTCTTTTTTCTGCCTCAGCGTGTCTCTTCTCCGCGCTTCTGCCTCTTCTTGTTTTCGTTCAGCTTTCTTCACCGCCTCTTTGTAACGTTTTGCATCCTCCTCCTTCTGTTTTTGCGTGGAAGCAGCTATCTGCATCGCCTCTTTGTAACGTTTTGCATCCTCCTCCTTCTGTTTTTGCGTGGAAACGATGCAAAACAACTACTCAATTATGGTATTATAGTCGAGCGAATCTCGAGGGATAGGCAGATGGACATGATCAGATTGAGAAAACCCACGAAACAAGGTGATTTCAGCATCGATCCCTGGTTCAGCAAAAGAATCGAAATAGTATTGCAACCTTGTCTGCGCTATTCCCAGCACCCATTGTTTGATGGGTTAGTAGATTATTGGTGGGGGTAGGGGACACTTCGATTTTTTAGCGTCAGCGCATGTTTCCGTAGTCCGGGACGATGCAGGAGATATCTGATCAGCGACATGTAAACCCGGATATTTCTGACTTTTAATGCCCTCATGACCTCAACAAGGAATCCATTTGTATTGCAATGATGCTACAAATTCCTGGAATTTCAGTAATAATAACCCTAATCTCCATTCGTTCTTATTAGCTACGATCACAAGATGCAAACGAATCAGCGTGCACGACTTCACTTACTGCACTAGAAATGCAGCTGGACTTGAAAGATGGATTTCGGGTTGAGCGACAACCTTCTGTTTTAAGTCGCAGGAATAAAATTACCGATAGAATTACCAGTTGATACTTTGCACTAGGGAAATTCCTTCTCCGCCCACCGCCCGAGCCTTCGGTTCCCCCCTCCTCTTCTTTGGCCGGCTTCTCCATGATGGTCATGATGGGATAAGACATACCTACAACGGCAACAAGAAGGAAGGCCATGAGGAGTAGTTTCTACCGCTTGTTGCATCCTCAGCTTCTTGTTCTCTTCCTGTCCACAATGGCCAGAGACACGCCGTTGGAAGAGAACAAGCAAGCAGATATTCCAGAACCACAACACAAGAATCGAGCAGGTCAGCGGCCTCTCTCCCAGATTTTCCACAGTTAGTTGAGAGCTTTACCAAGTAATTTCTCGGAATCAGTCGATTGACGATGAGGATTGGTTATTCTGTGATGACACGATAGGCCTATCGCTCCATCCCCCCTCCTCGTCGTCTGGGCTTTTCAAACTGAGGAAGCTAATGGCACAGATGCGTCTCCGCGGGGGAGATAGGGGGACTTTAGTTCCGAAGAGATTTCGGAGCACTGAGGCCGTTCGCGAGCTGTAAGAAACTCCCCCAACTGAACAAGCCCTCACCTTGATCTGTATCTAAGTTGGGTCCCCCCCTCCCGCAGGAAAATGCGCCTACGCGACCGTGAGCGAGATCTTTATGCTGAACCTGGTGGCCACGTTGGTAAGTGCAATGACTACTTGAAATTACTCTTGCAACAACGAAAGCAGATGCTGCAGCCAAGTGTTGTGGGCTTTGCATCTGAGACATGTACACGTATGAAAAAGAAGACACGCCAAAAGCTGCAAATACATTTTTCACACGCTTATCTTAAAAAAGGAAATATGCTTGAGAAATCACTGCTCCCCAACCTCGATGTTGCCAACCCATGCTACAAGCTCACTATCAGACAGGATAGGTATAAAATTGCGTATAGGTTGAATAGGAGAGCTGTAATCTGCCAACCGATGAAATAAATTCTCTTTGTTACTGCGAGATCTTTCAATACTGTGTAGTAGCATTTCAACAATTTTATACGGATGTACTATATGCTAGAGAAACACTGCTTCCTTAGATGGCCAGCCTGAGAACTCGTCATTGCGCTGCTTCTTTGTATTCCAAACAGACGTGTGATTGGAACCTGCGTGATCGAGATGTTCGGCCCATACGTCCCTAGTGAAATAGCGTACATCCACACACACTCCAGGTTGGTTCGATTGTAAGAAGCAATAAACGTGAAGAGAAGTTCGCGCATCTGCAGTACTTGTCAGAAACTGATGGGCTTCCATCATCCTACCCCCCTCTCCCCTCTTTAGGAATTGGAAGATTACGCGACTACGGTAAGTTTATATTAGAGGGGAGGAAGGGATTGGGTAGATGTTAAGTGTACCGTTGGAAAGACTAGAAGGCTGATACGCCGCCTTTAAACAATCTTTACATCCGCAATCAAGCATAGTTGCTCCGCTGTTACCATCCTCCTCTTTTCTCCCAAATCCAACCTCATTGTCGCAGACAAAACATGCTAATCGAGATGCAGTACGACGGACCTCCCATCACCCCATCGTAATCGTAAAAAATGGGTCTAGGGGGGGGCGGGAGAGGGGGTCACAACACTATTTGGAATGGAGCGCTTCTAGTGCGAAAACGCCTTGCTGTTGTCTCGATATAATTGCCATCATCTCTTTAACATCGTCCATTTCCCCTCCCACAACGCCCTTCCTGCCGTTACTGATATATCGTGCGACCCGCTCCGCTCCGATGACAGCGACGATATGAGCAACCTAGAGCATTCCGAGCCTTATCTTCTTACGATGAAGAGGGGGGAGGCAAAGCCGACACTTCGGCTGACCTACCTCACAACTCACTCTATGGACAAGTCTCACCAGGTAGTAGCGGGATTGATTAATCATTTCTTCAGCATCCTTCAATATCCTCATATTAGTTCCAAAATGACTAGCAGCTTCCACCCCCTCCCCACCTCACCCCCGCCATCAATATAACCCTTTCCACCACTTACCGACCTTTGGCAGGTGGTGGGCCGAGTGCTGAAGGGCATCGAGGTGTTTGATACGATCGCTAATCTTGAGTTGTATCTTGATCCAAATGTGGAGGGATGGAAGCAACCTGGTATTACTACTGCTACTAGTAGTAATAGTAGTAGTAGTAATAGTAATAGTAGTGGTGGTAGTATAAACAATAGTCGTCGTAGTGACCATTTACACACACACATGCGCGCTCGCGCACAGAAAATTTTAATATCTGTATATATATATATATATATATATATATATGTGTATATATGATTTATCTAACTGCTTCTCCCCCCCCCCCCTCCCCTCTCTCTCTTTCTCTCTCTACTTGTGTTTTTGTGGTGTATACAGCCTCCGATGTGGTGGGCAGTTTTGAGACTACGAGGCATCCTCTGGCCGACTCCATGACGGTACATACAATGCTATCGTGCATACAATTTTGTGGTCTCAAACAGCGTATCACATGCTGCATGCGACTACTGTTGGCCAATGCCTGCTTTCTCCTCGTCTTTGTTTGAACGCGAATTTGCGAACAAATCCCATCATATTTCAGAGCGGATATAGACGTGTTGGGGAGGAGGAAAATGGTGGCGATAGCGAGGAGGAAGAGGAGGAAGAGGGAAATGAGAAGGACAATGAGGACCTCACTAATGGCCGGGTAGCTGCGACTTTATCGTATCGAATAGTAGTAGCTGCAACCACACATTCACCTCAGACGCCTCTCTACAAGCACTCCCAATTCAAAACATAACCCTAGCGATGTAGCGTTCAAAATCGGCAACTTCGCGCGTGAAACACGATATATTTAGATATATGTAAATCTGTAAAAATATACTGTTTCTTTATGTGAGAATATAACAACACAATACTTACAAGTAATCCGTGGCCATATACAGAAACGGCCCCCCGGAGGAGCACATGATGATGATCAAATGGAAAAGAAAATGCCTCGAATATCAGCCTCTGATTTCATGGGAAAGCAGGTGGATTTTTGGATTTGAGTAAGGGGGAGGAGAGAGGGGGGGGGGGGAGCAGGCTAGGAGTCCATCCATTGCTGTAGATTTGCATGCTGCTGATTTGAGACGCAATGGACGAAGTTTATAGCGGAAATCAGGAATAGTTGTCGCGCTGATACGATAAATGAGACGATATGGTGTTGTTATTGTTGCATGGAGAGAACACATTCGCACGCAAGTGTATTTTCTTTTGGGAGTCGTTTTTGCGATCCCTCACCACTTTCGCGTCCTTTCTACCACCCAGTCATCAAGCGTTGAAGACAGCGACGACGAAGAGAGCGGCAGCAAGGACGGTGATGCATAAGCTGACAAAGCATAAGAAAAGCTGCGACCTCTTCGAGGTTGGCGAGGGAGTTTGCATGCAACAGTTTATTCATAAACGCAAGCTGTTAGCGCGGCTTGTCCCGGGTTGTGTAGCAGCACACGGCATTGTATGTGGTGTAATGGGATAATACATCTAATCTAGTGCTCATGGCTATGAAATATAGAAATCTAGCTGCTGGCGTTAAGATAGAAAACAGCAAACACTGCATCTGTGACTGTGCATAGAATAACACTGTGTCCTCGATGACGCGCGCTGCTTAAGAATGCAAGGCATGTAAAGAATTAGAGAAGCCATATGCACAAACTGGACATTGCAGGTTGCATATGAATACGAATAGGCCCTCAAAATAGTACAAATAACGTTAGGTAGCTTCGTGCAATAAGTCGCCGTATAATTGCGAGCAACCGACCCTGCTACCCTGCTAGTCTATCTAGTTGTGACAAGACATTGATAGTTTTTGCAAAAATATAATCATTTCATCACATCCGTCTCATATATCATACAAACTGACTAGCTGAGCACATGCATTGTTGTTGTAGCTGAATAAGCATAATAGACAATCATAAGCTGAATCAAGGCTACAAATGTTTTTTTGCGGCTTTAAGCGAAATAAACGCCACGGCCTTTAATGGAGTAAAATTCGTTGTTATTTCAATATATAATAATACAACTTCCTATTCCGGTGCTCATTGAACCACCAGCATCAAGCACAGAAACTTCTCAATAACGCACGCACTCCGATTCTCGAAATCCGGGATTTGCTTGCCGCATTAGAAACGTGTGACGAGCTCCACGTTGCAGGAGAACGATCGCATTGCTCTCTGGATAGGCAATGGGTATAAAACACCATGCGAGAAACATAGCGAACTGTTGTCGCGCAGCGAGGTGTAATACGATACGCTATCGTGTAGCTTTCATTCATTCAGCAATCGGGCCTTTCAACTGCCTAGATCATCGTGATCGTGCTTTCCTGATGGCCAACAAGCCAAAAACATGCAAAAGAGAGTAAGCGACACACACCAAGTGCACAACTCCATTCGTTGACGTTAGTGATGCTAGGATGCTGTTCGCTCCATGCATCGATCTTTCAGAATGGCGTCTACAGCCGTTGTATTCCGATTATAAGGTTAGTTGGAAGTGTGTGAGCGTTTGCTTGTTGTCAGCACCCATTGTTGGAATCTCCAAATCCTGATCCTGATTTACGAATAACACGATTAATCCAAGCATAAGAAACCAACGCTCGTGCGTGAGAGAAGCCAATGTGGTAGTTTTTAGCGCATCACGAGGCGACACCATCAACGCGGCGGAGAGCTAACAAGAAATCATGTTGTTAATAGTAAAAGCTGTACGAGAACTACCTCCGTATCTTCCAATCCAAAGGAGCGCATCACAGACACATATTCGCGGAAGAAAGGGATGGGGAACAGCTTCGGCACAACCTGAAGAACAACGCAATACAATCCAATCATCAACGGCAACAACCAACAACAACTTGGTTGATGGCGGCTCAGACTTTTTCCTCGACAGTGTAAAACACCCCCCCTCCCCTCCATATGACTTGAATTAGGAGTGAAAAGAATGGGAAGTTACAGCGGGATCAGGAGGATAATCGAACCCGAAGACGTGCCTGATTACCATTTCCAAAGATCAAATATGGGCAATACAACTCAACTTCCTGGAAACAACGCCGCACAGCCGAAAGCTCTTTTTAAGTTTAAGTGTGCAGTGTCATCGATTCAGTACAGACAACGAATAGGATAGAGAGGAAACAGAGTATCTAGTTGTAGTAGTAGTAGTAGTAGTAGTAGTGGTAGTAGTAGTACCGAAAGACCAAGGGGTCAAAATGCTTTGCCGTCCTACACCATCGCATCATGCCCTCCCCCACTCTCTTGTGCAAGCCTGCCACGTACACAAAGGCGAAGCATGAAGAAGATAGAGGGGGGGATTGGGACGGAAAATTGGAGACCCCGGAACTAAAGATTCTTTGTAGTAATTATTATCAAAATGACGACTTTTTCATCCCACACTATTTGTCACATGATTGTCCCAATATCTCCGGCTCATGTTCTTTTTCCCTATCTCCGGCTCATGTGATTGTTTACAGCTGCGGTTGCTACCCAAAAGCACGATGAAGTTCCGATAATCCCACATGGCCACTTTATGCACGATGCTGCACACGCGAACGACTTGCACGGAGAGGAAGAGAAAAGAATCGTTTTTAGTAAAAAGATGAAAGCACATCGATACTCATATATTACGGAAAATTTCTTGTTCCCCCGTCGATTCTAGGGGGTGTGTGGAAGGGGGGGGGGGGGCGGCACTTGACAGCACTTGACGTCTCAAATATAAGGCCATTCACATCTCTCACACTGTACCTTCGCGAATGCTTTTTGCGAGGGCCGAGCCGACTTCTCTAATTTCCTTATCAATACGAGTCATCATCAAACACATGTCTTGCAGACGCAACACAGCGTTTAGAAGCAATAAAAAGGGAGATGCTCCGACCCACTCCTACTCAATTGTACGGCTTTGAACAGATATATATATATATATATATATATATATACATATGTTCTTTTCCCTTTTTTCCAAGAAGTTTGTTTTCGAGCGTTGTTGTTAGTTGTTGTTTTGATTGTCACACCTCCTTAATCGCATCTTCCGTCATCCAATCAAAGGGACTCATCTTATTGGCTCGCTGCAGCACGGCGTATGCCTCCTGAGCCTGGTTTACGTGAGAAAAAGAGGGAGAGAGAGAGAGAGAGAGAGAGAGAGAGAGACAGAGAGAAGGAGGGAGGAGGGGGGTGGAAAAACAGTTGTTTCACGTGCTGCGCTGAAGAATGCAAAAGAAGAATGAGCATGTAGAAGTAGGAAAGGGTAGAGGTGCTTGTTTATGTGATAATCAGCCGTGTTTTTTGGTCACTTACAGTCAAAGAGCAGTAGACTGCATAGCATACCAAAAAATGCGAAATTCTCGATATTGCTGATGCTGAGTAGCTCATATCTTTCGAGAGAAGCTTAGCCCCCCCCCGCGCCCCTCCCCCCCCCCTCCTTCCTCTTTCCTTCTCTCACCTTCGTCGCAACTTCGATCATAGAGTAGTACACGTATCGTCTAAACAGGAAGTATTTGCTAACAATCTTGAAGATGCGAGGAGCCTATGTAGGTCGTAATGCATTGTGCATGCATATTCGTATAAATTCAAATACAAATCGACGTATGTTTGATATGATGCACCGTCCCTCTCTCGATGCTGCCAAAGAACGTACTGTGAAGGTATTCGTTAGGAATCTTTACCATAATTGCACACGCAAACTCGATTGATCGATCCAAGTCGTAGATTTCGGTATGCGCTGAAGCAGCATTACATCATTTGATACTGTCGGCATCACCACCGCCACATCACACTCGTCATCATCGTCATCAAAACGAAACAGAAGATATGAGCAGGAGGAGGAGTCGTCCCAATGGGCAATAATCAATAACCAGATATTCTATTGCGCTTTCGCAGTCCATATAGCGTTCGGAACGGCTCGACTAGTTTCTTGAGCTGTCAAAACAAACAAAGTGCTTTATACATAATATGTGTATTATATATACATATATATATATATATATATATATATATATATGTGTGTGTGTGTGTGTGTGTGTGTGTGCGCGCGCGTATTTATGAACGTTGAGTAGAGACCTGAAGATCCGAGCAGCGTGGCAATCTGGCAATAATAACACACAACAAATGTGTGAAAAGACGTGATTTCAAGAACGCCAGTCAGCATTGGCCTGTCTTCAACGCGAAATTGGCAGGAGAAACGTGCATATGGTGCTAATTAACGCATTCATACTTCTTCCATGCCTCTGGAGAACTATCTTTCTGTTGTTCCCATTCGAGCCAGTTGCATCGTCGTATGCGCCATCGAAGAGGAAAAAGGCATTATCACCGCACCCGCATAAGCATACGATTTAATAGGACATTCAATTACACAGGCACGGAGCCAACATCGCGAGAAAATGGAATAAACGATACGATAGGAATGACCAAACGATGATAGCATCCATCATCTCACTGACCAGTTGTGTTGATTTCTCGTCTTCGAGCAAAGAAAAGATGGAGTCGTCCTGCTGCACACACAAAACATTGAAAAGCGGGCTATATTATGCCATGGGTCTTTAGGAGTCGAATGGTGGACACTTAAATCAGCGCCACAGAATCACATATCTGCCGTTTAAATATATTCATTTGATCAAACCTCGCTAATGGCCAAATTATGTTCTTTTGTTTGCCCTGCATATGAAAGCAATTCGGAGGAAGACAACATCCCAAAGGAACAATAGCATTATTTCCGCCAACACGCGCATAGACAAACACACACACACATACACACACACACACACGCTCTATCCCACCTCCCTCCCCACACACACAAGCATTTATAAACAATTTAGGATAAACCGGGGAAGCAATTCCAATTATAATCATTCGCACATCAGGCAAATACCTATCAAGATCCCATCGGCCTCGATTCCAAGAGACTCTATTGTAGCTGCAGACAGCCAGGTCAGATATAGAAGAAGCAGCAATACTGTGCATTGCCATCTATACTTTCAATCACTTAAAAAACGCACACACACAAACACACACAAAGAGAGAGAGAGAGAGAGAGAGAGAGAGAGAGGGGAAGAGGGGGAGAGGGAGAGAGAGACGAATAATGCATACGCACGTTTAAGCTGATTTTGTAGATAGCGCTGTACGCTGAGCAGTTCTCCCATTAAACGCGTCTGTTGTATAGTAATGCGATATATATATATATATATATATATATATATAATATATCAATACAATGTCTCCACGAAGCAAACCGTCATTAACACATCATCACTTTCATGAGCATATACATGCCAAATCAATCTTATACACACACATACACGCACGCACACACGCACACACGAGCGCATTTATGTGGATGTTGAAGACGTCCTACCTTTAAATCATCAACGCCAGCTTTTTCCCTCTCCTCTTCTATTTCACCTAATGATTTGTGACATATTGTCTCTCACTCTCTCGCACCCCCTCTCTCTTACCCTCTCTCTCTCTCTCTCTCTCTCTCTCTCTCTGTGTGTGTGTGTGTGCATAATACTAATACAATAAGACACTCAATATATATATATATATATATATATATATATATATGCAGCATTGTGGCTACATTTCTCAGGCAATAATCAAGATCATAAACCAGCCAGATATACAGCAAAACACCAGCTCCAAACTATGTCGTAGGACAAGAAACGATGGCGGTTCCAGGCCGGACATGATCTCATATTCACTTGGAGTTTAACAAAAGTTCTTACTTATACGAATGCCGACGTCTTCAAACGATTTCGCCACCTAAGGCACAACGCGTCTTTGAATGCCGCAAAAGCGCTAAAAGCAACACACACTCACACAACACGCCCCGAGCACACTGAGAAACTATCGTTGTCCGCAACCGTACCTTCCTTTCTCCATGCTTCCTTAGGCTTGTTTGTGCTAGCTTTAAGGCCACATTCGTCTGGAGATTTTTGGGCGGCTCTAGTGATTGAAAGAGCGTAAAGATGCAAGTTTATGTTCGATACGTCTAATTGTCTATGATGAAGATAGATGTGACGGCGGCACTCACATAAGAAACTATTTCTCCCATGCTGCATTGGTGATTTCATGCACGCACGATTCAAATGTTTGCTGCAGTGTACAGGACCGATATGCTCAAGAGGCCAAACGCGTATCCCTTTGAAAACGACAGGGGCGCTTGTGTCAAAATCTGGAAATCTGTTCGGATAAGAGCGCATCCTCACGAAACAATATATAACGAGTGAGGGGGGGGGGGGAGGGGACATTGCACTTGTGTAGTACCGTTTCGAGACAGCTTCGATGAGCTCAGTCATAGACATTTGGGGGGTACAGGACATTGATATTGTCTGTAGCGATGAGGTTTACGATGCACGTGAATACAATCTCGCGCGTACATTTTCAATACATGATCAGCAAATAAACCCAAGTCTGTATTTTGAAGCCTACACCACTAGTAACATATGTCCCCTTCAGCATTCAATAGATCAAAACAATGAGCAATTGGGATTGACCTCCACCTCGCCCAGAAGCCGGAAGAAAACATGCTGCCCCCCCCCTAACGACGAGTCAAAACCGCTGATTTGGGGGCGATGATTCAAGGAGAGAAGAGCTTTCAAGATAAGTATCTTGCGATTAATATACGTTCTCTATACTAGATGGTTTGTGCCCTTCATTATGACCTCCCAAATCTGTACATTCTCTCATAATCTCAAAAACATCACCCAGGTCGCCTCTTCACATATTAGACGATACTTCATATACTGCAAGTCAAATAAATGATTGAATATTCTTCTTCACCTGGGTTCGCCCCCTGATTTCGTCGCTAACTTTTCACCACTCGTGGCAATCGTCTTAGCATCTGCTTTGTACGAAAGTTTCTTTCACATTATTTGTTATCTTATGGGGAACTTGAGGAGTATAGACCTGCCAGTTCCTGGTTCGTCAAGGTATCCCCGACGCCTGCTTTACTCGTCGCATTTTTCGAGGCCCCTTGTTCCTTCTTCTTCTTCTACATTTGGAAGGACACAACATTGAATTCGCATAATTTAGTCCAAAATGCATAGAAGTCGATAAGGATATTATCATCGAAGGGGACAGCACAGTTGTTTCCCCTCCAAATACCCCTCCCCCGAATCCCTCTCCCCGTTACATCCGCAAGGTATCTAGCACGGGCAGCCTCTCTATAGGCTTCCATTCCTCTCAGCCGGTGTTGTAATGTATGTTTTAAGGTTAATAAAGACGATAAATTTTTTAGTGCTTATAATATCGTAGTTATTTCCCATTTCGGAAGTAATCAACCATCACTTGACTAGTTTTTCCTTCCAAATGATTATGCTTCCATCTTAAAATGACTAATTATCGAGTAAATATCGTAGATATTAAGATTTGTCTGATGCCTACCGTTTATCGGCAGCCTCGGGCTTGTCGCCGAAAGGATCTAAGCGTCAGGAAGATCGATTTCGCGGGGTTTCTGGTTTTGATGATGTTATTTAGTTACTATGCGTCAATGAAATTAGAATATATTAGATTTTAATTCCGTGCATTTTCATATTTACGAGTTCTCTTTTGCAATCTCTAAATCTGACAGAAGCGCTTTCGACTGAATGGGGACTGTGTGTCTGGGTTGCTGTAAAAGCTAACTAGCCTGGCAGCAGAATAGGATAGGTTGATGTTTGAGCATGATAATTTGTGCCATATATATACAATTTGTTGTGTGATGTAAATTTCTTGCGAATATTGACGTGGGGGTTGGGGAAATTACCATCATTTTCTTCCGACACTACTACCTTCGTTCCCACCACCCTCCACTACTCTAGTGTAGATGAATAAAAAGGTCAATCCTATCGATCACGGGATCGAATGATTATTGTTCGTTAGGAGTCATTGCTCCTATTTTCGCAATAATGACATATCCACGAATTGTCGTTGTTCTCAGATTGTTCTCGCGTTTCTCTAGAAGAGACTAGGAAAATATGCTAATAGAATCACAGATACTGCACTACTCCAATCTCATTGTGGCCTTTGGTCCCTCTTGTCTATTTGTGGGGCTCTACATCCTGACACGGCCACAACTCTTCGTAGTCTCCATCGCCTCTGCCGCCATCTACCTCCTCTCCTTTGCCGCAGCTGCTATCGTTAGGCTGACGGTGTTCCCGCTGCAGTCAAATTTCCTATTTCTATCGATCATCACCGTTGTCTCTCAGGAGGCCTTCCGACTCCAGTACCTCAAGTACTACTTCTTATCACGGAGGCGATTCTCTGTAATAGCCGTGAATGCGGTGCTCTACCCCATACACGACCTTCCGAGTGCAGTCGCTGCAGGTCTCTCTTGGGGTATTGCCAACGCCATCATGATATACGGCGACGTAATGGTACGTGCAACAGGTGCTGCGACGATAGTGTCGCCAAGATGCCCTAGCATGAGTACCCCCGTTGTCTCGGCCTGGGCCTCCTTCTTCACTATCATCCAGCACGTGGCAATGATGATCATAGCCTACGACGCGTATCGACGGTGGGAGACACATCAGCAGCAGCAGGACGAGGCCATCCGCAATTCTGACGGAGAGGGCCGAGTGTCGGTGTTGCCTAGTATGCGCAGAAGTGCCTTGTTAGCGTACGGCAAAGTAGCAGCTCTGAATTTGTCCAGTGTTATCCTGGGGGGGCTCAATCTATTCCACGGAGGATGTGTGGTGTACTTGATAGTAGAAGCATTGTTGACGCTGTTTGCCGTGGCAATGGCATTTCAGACGACACATACCCGTGGATATCACAGTAGGCGGAAGAAGATTCATTGCGAATAGTAGTATTGCTGCAATATGCGATCAGTCGGTCTCTAGGGATAGACCTCCAACCGCAACTTTATGCTAGTTTAATAGTGTGTATGTGTGTGTGTGTGTGTGTATGTGTGTGTGTGTGTGTGTGTGTGTGTGTGTGTGCAATTCACATATATATTATTATCATCATTGCATGCGCGCGTGTAACTATTAGGACCCTGATGACAAGCAAAACAACGCAAGTCTTGGGGATGATTACGAGCCATGCACTGATGCAGAACAACTGCCAGTGATTATTGGTTACATGTACACCTTTATATCCAAGATCGATGTGTGTGAATTATTGTTGCTCGATGTCGATGCACTTTCTTATCACGGTGCGCGTGAACATGTAGCCCTTGTATGTAACCAGCTATATCTGCTTGTAGTTAGAGAGAATAGATATTGCTAAAGAATGCAACATGGCGCGCACATATGGCATCCTAACACCAAAGTGACAAGCGCTGTAGCTTCATGTGCACATCTAGTGCGTTGCATTTAGTTGCAATAAATGTCATATGGCTAATGCAGTTTTGCGCGCATTGCATCCAATTCACTCACAATGCAAGTTTCTCAGCTGTGTTGAAAGCTTTAGACTACGATCAAATAGTCCACCGCTGAATTTACATCAAGCCGTGTACATGTCACATTAAATGAAACTATCACGGAAGCTGCGTACTCTATCAGGAACTTAATTTTCCACGATGGATTTCTTATCAATATCAATATGAGTCATCGGCACTGATCCATTCTTCATCTCAGCGGTGGTTCTTTCAAGAGCACCTGCTCGTGTGCACAAAGCCAAGTTGGAAAAAGGCCAATATCAGCTCAACGCGATTCGAAGTACACCTTTTTGCTGCGAAGAATGAACTCCACGAGCACTAATACAAGCTAGTGGTTATAGAGAAAGGTAGTATATATATATATATATATATATATATATATATGTGTATTGACCGAAGGGGTCTATATATATATATATATATATATATATATATGTATTCTGACCGAAGGGGTCCAAGCGTATGCGTTCCAGAAGTTCCTCCGCTGAATTGAGAGCGGTGGGTGGGAGAGACGTGACGGAGACGGATTGGTACACGAAATAACGTCGATAATTAACGACCATAAACAAACACACACCCTGTGGCTAAATGCTTATCTCTTAGCGCATAATCATGCAGTATGCTCTCTCGCTCGATTTCTTTTAGCCTCTCCCCCGACTACTCAAAATTATCCGAAATTTTTTGACACACCGCTACTCAAGGGATGAGGATGTGGAACTCCAGCATCTCCTCGATCTTTACGGATCTCTTTCTCGCTCAGAACTCTTTGCAATAAACCGCAAATGAAGACCACAGTGAATGGTTTGTCAGTAGTCTAACAGCGCCCTGACAACACCTTGCACGCCGCTAAACAAGCCGTGTTTGAAGGTAGAACGAGAAGACAAGGGAAAAGAGCGGAACACCCACCTGATTTTTCGAATTACAGCATTTCCGTTGTCCGCCACGTAAAGGCATCCATCTGGCCCCGCCTTTCGATAAAGATTTAATATTATATAGAAACACTTTTACATTATGTGCGTGTGTGTGTGCGCTCCTCAATAATGCACCGATCAATTTTCCTTTTCAGCATGTCAATGCGCGATTTCGAATACACGCACGCAAACGCACAAAGGGCACTGCTCGTAAATAAGAAACGCACCGCTATTGCTGCGGGCATCATAAATCGTGCGACATGTCCCAACCCATCAAGACGACCTATGTAGACCAAATAATATCTGCGAACGGGTTCCATGGAGCATGCATTTGCCAACAGATGATATATGGTGCATTTGGCTATGAATATAAGACCTACGCCTTTAAACGTCCCTGCGACAATGCTCATCTCATTGTCTGAATCGTAAGCAAAAGCCACACAACGAAGGCCGGCAATGGGGGAAAATAACGCAATTCATATTAGATATATTGCACCAGTTTTCGACCAAAAAGAAGCAGTAGGATCGCTGTCTAACAGTTGTCATCATCACGCCATCCAAAAACCTCAAAACCCTCATCATATCCCATCTATGAACATCAAACAGGCATCAACAGATCCCGCTTTCACGCAACACAAAACAGCATCCGCCACTGCTGCTGAAGCAAGTCTCTCGCGTGTCTAAAGCCTATATATTCCAAGTTTTCCCTGATTCTCTATAATACGATGGCGCCTTACTCGAGATCCGCCGAATGCACTGATTAATGGTGTCTGCAAAAAAGATCGGCTCTCCCCGTGCAGTCGCCTCCAGACCTCCAATATTAATGCTCCTGTTGCGGGCCTCAATCCACCATGGCCTCTTGCTTGACGGCGCATTCCAAGTACACATGCTCGATACCATGCACACGCGAGAGGCTGGCAAGAACCCATCCCTATGGCCGCCGATCGCCCCGCCTTTGTGGTGAGTTACGCACATATCATCGTTGTGGCGGGTGCGTGTGCGTGCTTGATTCGATGCATTTTGTTTAATGCAATAGCCTTGCTCCTACCACGGCATCAGTCGTCGCGAAATACGACTAAATCTTACGCAACCGTCACAGCACGAGTACAAGTAAAAACGCGACAAACAGTGCCAACAACCTGCAACGGTGGTGACTTCGCCGCTGGGTACAATGAGCCGAATGCGCTGATTCGGAGCGTTCCGAAACGCTCTCTCCGGGAAGAAAAGGCCGCTGACTAAAAGGCATGATGAAGATACAAGAACATCTCTATGTTTTGTCGGGGTGCGAGGATGCCGCATTGACGTCGTGAAATTGTTAAGTATCTCTTTTTATTCTCTGACATCCTTCGTTGTTCGAATGAGATTAGCAGCTACTACCTGGATCTTCTCCACTTGGGCCTATGGATAAGGGGGGGAGGAGAGGTGGAGGGGGATGAACTTCAGGAGGAAATTGTAACGTTGCAGGAAATACACACACACACACACACACACATAAACACATACATATTTTTATGTAATATATGTAGCCTACTATGTTCGTGTGAGAGTGCGTGCGCATGCGCTCAAAACGTCTATTTATTATAATATTTGATGATAAGACCTTTGCCGTGCTTCATCACCGTCATCGGATTCACGCTCTCGCAGTCGGATACCTGTAAGAAATTTAATGCAATATGCACCGAGAAAATGCGTGCATTTGGGGTGGGGGGAATCCGTTGAAAGAACACAGCAAAAACAGCGATAAGAAGAAATATACTAGCCGAGAGGGATGCATGAAAGAGGGGCATTGCAACCGGCCTTCTCGTTAATATCATAGGAAATCATCAACTGCTGAGAGATTTGGAGAGGCATCATCGTGCGAGGATGGTTGGGGAAAGATCCAATTTCATCTGCCTTTCGTTTACGGCAAAAAGTCGCGCGGGGACAATGCACTGCGGGCTCTTGCTATTGCAGGCCATTATGTCGACAACAATCTTGAGGTCTACCCACCCACACGTTTCCTTGCTTGTCCACAGCTATGCTCATCGGGTAGGCGAAGACTGCGTTGGTTCCTGGAGGGGGGGGGAAAGGGATGATTAGTATGATCACGAGATCGAATTAGAAGAAGGGACACGGGGAGCTGGGGGGGGGAGGGTGATAGGAAGAGAAAGAGAGAGAGAGAGAGAGAGAGAGAGAGAGAGAGTATACAATGAAAATGGTTTGTCTTCATCATCATCATCATCATCATCACCATTTAGTGAGTGCAAGCTGTTACGATTCGTAATGATAGATGGTGTAAACAGCATCAGCTTCAATCCATGTTGGTGAGAATACCATGGCCATCACGACACATCCCCTCACTTTTCCCATCGTACAAAAAACAGAGACAAAACGCAGACAAAACACAGACAAAAACGATAATGGGGTAGTTATCATAATGGTGACGAATGCTGACGAAGATGATAATGAAGATGAGGATGAAGATAGGAGAAGAAGACAATGTCATCGTCTACCTTCCCCCAGCAACAACGATGGGATCTTCAGTATCCTTAAGCTCTGCGTATTTCTTGCCAGGACTCTGATATTATATATATATATATATATATATATATATATGTATATTATTGATATATTATAACTGTAAGTGCGTGCGTTTCGATAACCACCAAATACACACACACACGCACACACATACACACACACACACACACACACACACACACACAGTCACATATTATTATTTGTGTACGCTCACATATACCAAATACAAACATATACATATTACACACATATTTCCTTTCTTGAATCGATGAGCTAATAAGACTTATTTCTCACACAGCCTTAGGATAATTAGCATGTTGGCACAACCTCGACGATAGCATCTTCCACGCCTTGGTTATCCGCTTGATAAACACCGCATAGAGTGTGTAAGTAAGGCCGCAACAACGACGGTTTTGCCGATCATGCGACGAAGACAATATAGTGTGTTTTCGAGGGTCTTTGTATATGCGTATAGATATATATATATATATATATATATATATATATATTTATGCGTTGGTATGTGTGTGTGTATTTGTGCTCTAGGTCTAATAAGACAAAACAGACCGCTGATACGATACGTTCCAGCATCCGTTGTGTCAATCCTGAGGAAAAGACAAAGTCGAGGGGGGGGGGGGGAACCCTGTCATCGTTTCGCTTACAATGTAGTCTTTGTATGATAACGCCATTGACACATCGGCATTGATAAAGGAAAAGAATCCTCACGATTTCACATTAAACTGCATATTTCAAATGAACACATCGCTGCAACGCATGGTTGCCTCACCTAGGAAGCTTCACAACTCTCATATTCGCAGAGTCAGCTGAGTGCGGCGGGGGGGGAGGGTAGGAGAGGGGTGATGGCAAACAACAATCAAATCGCCGACGTGGTATTTGTCGCAGCTTATAACGGAAAAGGCCAGTAGCTGTGTCAGATTATACGCATATATCGGAGTCATTTTCCATGAAAATCGGCTTATTAGTGAATTGATGAACATGCGCGTGCTCGTTCCGACCAATATAGATCGAGCCATCTGGTGATGCAGCGACATCCATTGGGTATGAAAGAGGTGATGAGCGCTTGAGATCGCCGCTGTCAGTGTTGACGCCGGCCTCGCCTCCCGGCCTGTTTGTGCGTGCTCTGTGGGCTTGGAGGGGTGTGATTGCATGCCTTGCCGATTTGGTAGTTGTTTTGTACTCGCACGCACATAAAAAATACATATATACATTGATGTGTGTGTGTGTGTGTGTGTGTGTGTGTGTATAATTGGTGACTTCCCATACCCGGAGTCGTGTTCGAAAATGCTCGCATCAACGTGTTTTCCCAGGAGCGTGTCCACCTGATCTCCGCAACACAAAACAGTATGTTTCTTCTGCTCAAACGGGCTTTCAATACACACACACACACCCACACGCACCCACACGCGCACACACACACACACACACACACACACACACATCGAGACAACACACACGCGTACTTGTACCTCAAATCCAGTTGCGGTGTTGCGTATTCTATTAGCCAAACAGAATATTCCATTAGAACCACGCACACAGGAGGAGAAAAGGAGAGGGAGGCGGAGAGGCAAAAATGCAATACAATTTGAATGGCAGGTGGCCAGTACAGATCTACTGAATTCGAATAATATAAATAAATCAATATATATATATATATATATATATATATATACATGTTATAATATATGTATATAATATTGACATCTGTAGTAATGTAGACTATGGTTTATACCTCCGAATCCTCCCAAACCTCGAATCAGCGATGAAGATCTGCTCAGAGCAATCAAAACGGCAATGGAGGAGAGAGGGGAGGGGGAGGGGGATTGTTATTCATACACAAATATGACACTTACACATCGTAAACAAATCCACCTCTCAGCCCCTCCCTCTCCTCCTATCCCTCCAACCTCGTCTTCAAGATTCCCATTCTTACGACAACACATGCCGTGGGGGAGGAGCACATCGACGTCGTCCGCCGCACCTATATATGCGAATACGTAATTTGGATTGACTTCTATTTGTAGGGTACAAAAATATATACATTAGCACACACACACACACACTTATGTTTATATATATATATATATATATATATTATCGACAAAAACACACACACACACACACAAATATATATATATATATATATATATATATATATATATAATATTTGTGTGTGTGTGTGTGTGTGTGTGTGTGCGTGCTAATGTTCATTATAAATATGAGTAAATCCCCTCTACAATTGCAAAGTACTGATTAAGAATAGAATCTAACATACGTGTACTGAGCATACTGCTACACATATCAGTATATCCCCCCTTCTGCCTTCGACTTGCATCTACCTTCACATATCTCATCTGCGCCTATGAGCTCACGAATAGTCGATTCCCTAAGGGGGGAGGGGGGAGGGAGGAGACGCAAAAGCGCATATGAATGCATAAATAATATATTCTTCTCAGAGTGGTAGTAAATGTGGTATAAATTTCTCTCTCAAGAAGCCTCATCGGCACATAACGTCATATTAAAAATTGTTTGTTTTTTTAAATACCCCCCCTCCCCCCCCTCCCGTTTGGGAGCCCAAGCATCAATACAGGATGGGGACTTCTTCCTTGCTTGCACCTATACATGCATGCTCCCCGTACCTCGTCTGGCTTTCGATTTCCTTTTCTCTCGAGCCTACGTGGGAAACCGAGAAAGGCATGGCGGGGAGGGAAAGGGGGAGGGAGAGTAAATGTGTCAATATAGATCTGGAGTGTTCAAAGTAGAAATTGCTCGTATTATCTGCATACCGACGATGGTGGTCACTTCTCCGCTGGGGGATATTCTTCGTATCCTGTTGTCTTTACACTCAGCCACGTACACATCGCCCTTCCCCCCCGTGCAAATGCCGATGATGTCGCCGAAAAGCGCTGAGGAGCGGGGGCCGTCTTGAAAGCCTGTGAGTGTGTGGTGTTGGAAGAAGCAGCAGATCGTTGAGAAGTACCAAAAAACTGTATTTACTATGGTATGCCTTATAAACCAGTTTACATCTGTTTTATCAGCGTTATTGCCGTCTTTGTTATAAATAATAATCATATAAATTAAAGAAACTAAATGGTTCATCAGTCCATCCTAGAACACCTTTCATTTCTTTTTCTGATGCTTTCTTAACAACATATTCTCATATACTTAAATATGTGCTTTATAATAATATATATATATATATATATATATATATATATATGTATACATATGTTGTAATGACCAGCGACCCCAACCCCAGCGTATGTCGTCACTTCCACCTAATGGTTTTATGAGTTTTCAATCTTTCATGCGTGGATAGAGCACGAACAACGACTCAATCACATGACCGTGTTTCCAGAATCAAGGAAGGTGGGGAGGGGGGGGGGGGGGGGGAGGTGCTTCCCGATCAACGCAGAGCGCTGCGCGAGACAACACTACATTCGAGGATTTATCTGGTGAGGGGAAGAAAGGTAGCAAGCGACCTCGTATGGGGAAGGGAGAATACGCCTGGCGACTTCAGAATCCGAGCGTCTTATATACCTCTCAGGCACCATTACGCGAGTTCTGTTCGCTATCTTTGCCCTTCTTGTCGCATTGTTATCGTCTATTACAACAGCCCACGTCTCTGGGGTGTCCTTCACACATAACTGTGGTAGTATAGTTAAACGGTTGAAGAGTGGGGTTGTAGCAGCAAGGTGAATGAATCACTATTTTCCCTCTTCGCTTCAACAGAACAAACTATCAATCGGGCATATTCTCGGTGCTTCTTCTACTATTTTGCTGTTGTACTTATCATGAAGAGCAGCGCGCAGTTTTCCACAGAACCTTCAAATCGTAGTAGGTTCCTACCGCAGACCCCCTCTTCCGTGTGCTTGCCATCTGAAACAGTGGGGGGCCATTGTCGTTTCCTTTAAGCACTAACGCCCCTCCTATCAAGCGCACAGCAATTACCGGGAGCTGTGAAGATGATTGATTATGCGATTTTTGATTGCTACCAGTTTTCCCTAGGGTTCCATGCAGGAGCACTGCCGCGGTACACGCGACTAGAAACGACGCAAATCTCGAGTTACATCGACGTGGGGGGCGGTTCATTCGAATAGCGTCCCCTCTTTCAATGAGTCAACGCCTGTAATTATCATTAGTTAGAAAGAGAAGTGATGAATTGGATCAGCGCCCATTTTTTTGCAGCTCGGAAGCAGCCAACCGTATGTCCGAGTAGAGCGTGCACAGCGCCATTCCGGAGGGCGAAGCCACGTTCTCCGAAGGACAAGGAATACAGCGGGTTTATACCATACGACAAGGAAGATGATGAGATATTGAGCTTAATTCAATGGGGTTTTGTTCTTTGTAAAAGGATGGCCCATTTTAGGATCTTTCTAGCTTGATTTTTGGTCCAATATGACCTCTCCACCTTTCCAGGTCCAACCCCAGCTCAATGCTCACACACACGTCACTGAGGTCACCATACCAGCTAGCTAGCATGGTTCAAACAAACAGACGCTGCTGCTGTGTGCAAGTGTCCATCATGTTGCCCCCAGTTAGATCTAATTGAATTGATTAATCGCAACCGACGAGAGGGAGCTCCCCACCTCAACGTTCCAGATTCGGTTGAAGTCTGGGTCAGGATCGCAGGTGCTGCCAACGAAGAAAGCGTGATGAGACGTGTTCGACAGGACGCGTGCAGGGCACACAAAATGCACACCGTGTCCATGGTTCACAGCAATCTGTGCTGGTCTCGGCGTGCTAGCATGACCAGCCACTGCTAGCTTCATTGGCGTGTGACAGTGATCGCTAGATCGAGTGCCACCAATTGAGTGCCACAGCTGCATGGCACAGCTAGACGCCAGATCTGGAGGTTGCTGGACGATTGCTGAATTGCTGCGTTGATGCTTGTGTTGCGTATCGTATTGCACTGGTGCACGCCAGTCTGCAGTGCGTCACACATGTCTAGTAGATGTGCTACGTGTGCTGATGTGCTGATCATTGCTGAATTGCACTCTCCAGTTCTGGCCCTGCTGGCGGTCAAGGACGCACTGCGCTGTGGCTAGCTAGCTAGATGACTAGACTGCCCCAGTGTCTCTTTGTCGATGCATGTATGCCTAGCTAGCTAGCTCTAGAGCTCCAAGCTAGCTAGATGCATTTGTCATCTGGGTTTGCAGTCTGAATGAGAGCTGGATTGCATGCGGATTGCTGAACACCCACAGCATGCTAGATGGACAAGTGACACTTAGCAGTCTAGCAGTCCTAGCGTCGTCGTTGACATGCTAGCATGTTCTAGTGTTGTTGGCAGTTTCATCATGTGATGTGTGTGCCTTGCATGCATGCGCGTCCATGATGCATGCTTGCATGCTAGCATGGTTTAGCTAGCTAGTGGTGTGCACACTGCAACAGTCGACAATTCTGATTGTGCGTGGCTGGCGATGCGAACTCTGTGAGAAGGTGCGCCAGTAAAACTCGCACAGAATGCTAGAATGAAACTTCGACCACACGATCGACAGCTAGCTCTAGGGCTAGCTAGTGCTAGCAAAGCGTTCGTGCATGAATTGTTTGTACACGCGTGCAAGCTAACTAGCTAGATCGTTTTCGCGCACACGTGCTCCACAACTATCTAGCTATCATTAGACAACGCTAGAACGGCGCTGCATGAATCTCCACGTAGCTGTGGCAATTGATAGCATGCATGTACTTCCATCACAAAATGACGAGCGCTACTGCATTGTAGCACATGCTGTCCCTAGCCTACGACTAGGCGCTGGCTGCCACATGCGGACATGCTAGCATGTACAACGTACTCTATGCGTTTGGTCTGTTAGCTCAATAAATTTGTTCATGAACTTCAAAGAAAGAGTAAATGACTTTTGGCGCATCTTGCGAAAATTGTCCGCCCCTCTTTTTAAAGTCCTTGCTCATGGAAGTGGGTAATTCATTCAACATTCACAAGAGGAGGTACCGCGACAAAGTGAGCTGTAGTCGTAGGATTGTCCTGTTGTATCGACGATGGATGCGCCGCAGCGTAAAAAGGAAAAACACAGAAGGAGGAGGAAGAGGAGGAGGAAAGCAGCAGCAGCCGGCATGTGCCACTTATATTTATCATCCCAGAACGCTCTGCACACACATGCTGGTATTCGTTGCGTGAATGTCCTTCGGAGCACACCATCACCCAAACCGTTATCATCGTGTGTCGCCTACTTGGATCCTCCTCATAATCACACGAGGATATGATGGGGGCTGCTGACGGAGTGATGGGGGTGGCCTTTTCTTGGGCCCATTCGAATGCCGATATCTACTTTATTCGTCGAGAGCGTATCCCGGTGTATTTATTCTTGAGTTCGGCGAATAGATTACAGAAAAAATAGGTGGGGGAGGGGAGGGGGAGGGGCAGGGCTATACTAGCGTTCATGCTTATTCTTTGCCCAGTGCAATGGGTAGCGAAGAAAACGTGGCGGCATCTTCGCGGCGGTGTGAGAAATTGTTAAATGTACAGGGGAAAAAAGGAAAGACAACGCCTTTTTGAAAGGGATTGTCTTAAAGCAGTGAAACCACAAAGCAGCTCTGAAGCACGTTTGTATCAGCAACCTTTGCGGCTGTTGATGATGATGATAATAACTGAAAATGATGGACATTTGAAATGCTGCTTGCTGCTTAACTAAAGACTCTATGGCAAGTATTGATATATCGTATTCATGTAAATATTAAATATTATAACGGTTTATCACTATTCATCGCTAATTTTTGTTTAAAATCCCACCCCTCTACTCTCATTTTGTTGGGTTTGATCTTCTCGCTTGGCATATATACACAAGGAATACAATAATGTGGGAGAAAAGAAGCAACAGTCCCTAGCGAGGTGCTCTGTAACTTATATATATATATATATATATATATATATATAATGTAAATATTAATATTTTTTACATACACGTGTATATTATTTCGATGTAGGAAGAGGGTAGGGATAAATCACCAAATGGAAGGAGCAGGATATAAATTTAAAATCCGACGTTGGGGAGGAGACTGTGACGTCTCTTTGCACAAAGGAGAGGCTGTATGGATGGCGCGTGCATCATGCCCCCGCCCTCCCCTCCACCCTCCGGTCCTTAACCAACGAAGAGGGCCTTGAAAGTATCATACGCTAGGAATTGAATCCCAGCTCCTATAAAACACACACACACACACACACACACACACATATATATATATATATATATATATATATATATATACATTTGCTTCTCTCTTCTTTGTATCACTTACCGGGGATTGCTCGAATCGTGTTAGTCCCCCATCCCCGGAATAGCGCGAGGTGCTACCAGCATTCAACCGATGGTGAGTTGTTTGGCATGTGACAAGTCGAAAAGTTTATTTTTTTCATTTGCGGGGCTTCGATTCTACCTATGGGGCTTTTAAACTCTATATTTAGGCGGGTCCGATCTCCAGGCGTTTGATTTTTCGTGTGCTTCTTCTTATTCTTCTTCTTCTTCCAACTACTACTATAGATTATACCACTACTTCTACTACTACCAACAAAAAATAGTAATAATGATGCGACAAGTAATATTGCTACTCTAGGGTGGGCGACTACTCACCCCCTCCTTAGCAACAATCTGGTGGTAGCAGTCCATCATGCTGAGAGGAAAGGGGGGGGGGGATGAACGACAAGATCGGTACGTGATGATGATGGTGACGACGATGATGATGATGATGATGATGATGACATTGATAAGAATGAGGCTAAGGAAAGAAAGGAAGGATGATAGTATATTATCATCGATACTATAAAGGCGCAACGCCTGCATGTGTCAATACACACACACAGACAGACACACACACACACACATACAGAGAGAGGGAGGGAGAGAGAGAGAGAAAGAGAGAAAGAGAGAGAGAGAGAGAGAGAGAGAGAGAGAGAAAGAGTCACCTTTTGTATATCTGCGACCGACCGCACATTCCATCGGTTTGCATACGCCTTCTTATCGTATCTCCCGGGTATCTGTTAAATAAAGGGGGGGAGGGGGGGGGGAGAATGAATAGAAAGCTCAACGCTGAAAATGTATATCACACAATACATACCAATACTACATACCAATACTACTACTACTACTACTACTACTACTACTACGACAACTACTACTGCTACTAACGAGGAAACAATGCAATAATAAGCTAATTGCAGACGCAAATACAAAACACACACGCAGGGCACAGATATATATTATATACACGAGTGCATAGTATTAGCAGTAGTACGTTAGTGTCTGCGCCGTGATGCCGCTGATTGCTCCGCACATGAGCTTCGAGAGGGTGCTGCTTCCTGTCGTATAACGCAATTCAATGCCATCCCAATGCGACCCAAATGTTTTGCAATCATCACGGTGATTTTCCAAGGATTAGAAGGAAGGAAAAACAACACATTTTAAAGATGAGATGAGCGAGTTTGCTCGGGCAAGCGCCGTTTTCTAGTCGCAGCACCTGTTTTCTCCTTTATTCTGGTTCCCAAGTTCCGGGTATAGATTTCGTAGCAGCTATAACGCAACGAATTGGGGAAAGAACGGGAGAATGGGGGGGGGGGGGTATTATTAAAGGGTCAATCATATTTCACATTTTTAACGAGTGATGCTGCTGCTCAAGACGGCAAAGCTTTGCCGTTTCTTCTCGAAGCAAGGGACAAAGCACAATTCGGTCGGCGGCGTCTATGCTTGTGCGCCTATCGCCTTTCTGTGCGTGTGCGTGTGCGTGTGCGTGTGCGTGTGCGTTGAGCATCAGCAGGAGCACCTCATTTGCAAGCCGACGTAAGGAGCTCCGGACCAAATTGTCGGTGTCAAACCTTTGTAGAATCCTGTATAGTTGTAAAATATTATATTTGTAAATAAATTATGGAAGTTTTGTGTGTGTGTGTGTGTGTGTGTGTGTGTGTGTGTTTAAGAGAGTGAGTGTGCGTGTGCGTGTGCGAGAAATGGCAATAGCAAAGAGTCGGTCATCAGAAACACAATACGGAGAGGCAGAGAACGCTCACAAGCACACTCTTTTAACTATCGTCACGTCACCGCTTAAGCCTTCGTGCCGGTACGTGAGCATAACACAATCTATAATCCCTGAAGAATCGAAGGAAAGGAGGAGGGGGGGGGGGAGGCTCAGGATCCAGTCGCTATGCATATGAAGAAACAAACAACGCGTGAATATGTATGTATTCGCAACTAGCACCCTTATACTGAGCTCCGTATGCTGGACCGAGCGTGAGCCTGGTATCATTGACGAAGAAGAACAACAACAAGAAGATGAAGAGGCGAAAGAAGAAGAAACCACAAGAAGGAGAAAACGGGAAGTAAATACAAAAAACGACGGGGGAAAGAGGGGGCCCTGAAGGTGTATTACTATGTACCTCGTCCTTATGAGTTCTAGGGGATATGTTATGCAAGCTTGGAAGAGCCTGAGGATTTTAACATAGAATAAAGAACGTTGTAGAGTCGATTGGAGAGCAAGTGGGGGGTACCGGTACAAGGAAATCAGGAAATAAGGAGATGTGGAAGGGGGGCAACTTCATCGATTTTTTTATTTGCCCAGTATAGACCCTTTTAAACAATTCTAGATTCCTTCCCCCCTCCCCCCTCCCGCCTCCCCCCCCCCCGTCATTTTCCTTTCTTCTTCTTCTTCTTTTTCTTCTTATTCGTCTTCTTCTCCTTCTTCTCTTTCAAACACGTCCTCCTACTACCCTGCCATTGTCCCAGAGGATATCAATTGATAGAAGCTAAGCTGTGTTTGGCCTGAGAATATTGATTATCACCGAATGAGAAATCATGGTTGGCTGATGAAAAGAATAACCCTGCTCGCCCGCCCACACACTAAATATAATATATATATATATATATATATATATATGTATAATATTTAATGTCTGTGTGTGTGTGTGTGTGTGTGTGTGTGTGTTTGAGCATAGACTATACCAGGTTTTTTGACAATCCCTTTGAAGGTGTCGTTGAATCCAAACTTGAGTGCGTAGACGGGAACGACTCGCATGCCTATGGTTGTGCGCCATTATTATCACATTCAGCGTTTGCATATAATGATCACTTTGCTGTTGTTAATGCTCGTGCGGATAGAGCAGGCCTGGAACCTCCAGTACAAGGTCATTAGCATGCATGGTTTGAATGTTCGGGTTAGCTGTTGGCATTTAGTATCGTGTACTGACAGTTAGGCACATTCCCCTTCCAGAACGAAGAAAGACCTTCCTCTGGAGAAGAAGAAGAAGGAGAAGGAGAAGAAGAGAGGGCAAATGCGATACAATTTTGTTATTTGGGTAAGGATGACTTCACTCTTATGCTTCTCATCGTGCACATTATTCGAAGAATGATGGTGCTTATTATTATCACCTCGCAGGATATGCCTTGCAGCATGAGGAATGCTTCTGAACTGGGGCTGATTTCTTGTACCCTGGATCATCAAATAGGAGTAACACAGCACAGCACAAAATAATGAGAATAATAATCATGGGCTGCAAGCAAAACAACAGACGTAGCTAAGCACTTTGTGGTTTGGGTGTAAGAAAAAAGTCACTGATCTTCGGGGGGGGGGGGGTGGGCATGTTGATGTGATAGCACCTCCATCCCCTGCACTTGAAAGAGAATCTTCATGCGCTCAAGAGGCGCGACACAGGTTTTCGTGGTCACCCCCCCAGCTGCACCGGCGGCGAGGAGCTGCATCATAGGTGGTTCTCCCTTGGATTTCTTCTGTCGTCTTCCCCAATATCTCTCTTTCATAATGGGGGACGGGGGGGGGGGGGGGGACGAAAGAAAGCGCCTGTTATTCAGCCAGTGCCAACACCGCAGTAATTACCAGAGATAGTTATTGTCTAGTACCCTGAAACGAATATATGCTGTGTAACACTGTCACCTCGAATTATATCATTTTTATATCTCATCTTAGGTCATCAACACGTCCTCTCAGGGAATGCGACAAATACGTGTAGCCGAAGAGGGACATCTGCCACGGAACCTCCCGGCACCTGGAGGTACACAGAGGAGCTGCGTCCACCAGCGCTTTCCGGTGCAGTACAGTTCCATGGGAAGGCATTCTGCAATTCCTT
>ADNK01003010.1:0-50103 GCA_000320545.1 Bigelowiella natans CCMP2755 | reverse complement strand
ATACACACACACTAACTAACACACACACACACACACACACACACACACACACATATATATATATATATATATATATATATATATATATAATTGCATAATCTCGAAGGTTGAAGTCCATGATGGATCCTGAAGTGGATGATGATGATGATAGCAGCAGCGCCCTTAAGGCCCAGGTCTACTATCACCTACTACAACTACTACTACTGCTACTACTATTACTATTACTACTACTCATCTATTAGGAACAAAGGAGAGGGTACCATTCGTATTATCAGCATGACCATCACCATGCTTCACCACCCAATCATTCAGCATGTATGTTGTTGTAATAATGATAAAAATGATAACTATATCGTTCTGCTTCTATTCCTTAGATTGCTCAGATGAAACCTCTTATGAATATGCTAGGTGGTTACACTAGATAGATGTAGTAGTAGTAGTAGTAGTAGTAGTAGTAGATAAAGTAGTTATAGAAGAAGAAGAAGAAGAAGAAGAAGAAGAAGAAGAGGAAAATGAAGCGAAGACGATAGACAAGATATTCGTGCCGCCTCATCTGCTGCAGCTTCTTCTCTTGCTCCTTTTCCTCCTCTTCCTTAATAAGTAGTGTTTCTTCCTTAGGCATGACCGAGGATGATTTGACCGAGGAGAAGATCAAAGAACTCATGTCACCAGTACTTATCACTCTTACCACACACACCATGCCCTTAATAAACGCACACTGCTACAAAATGCTCGTAGTAGTAGTGTTAGTGTACAAGCATGTTATCATCGAAACACAAGCACGCACTGAACTATACAATATAAGTTTGCTGAAGTTGATAATCTTGCTACACCCACAGGAGTCGCTGCATAAGATTTCTCAGCAAGTCATGGGAAATCTGGGATTAGATCCGAATGCAGGTAGTCGCACTAACAATAAGGAAAATAAGATGAGCATTTTCACCGTTGTTGCAATTTGTCTGGGTAATAATAGCTGAATCTTGATATACTCTCTCTCTCTTTCTTCTCTCTCTTCTCTTTGAGGTCCTGATGGGTTGCTGAGTTCTCTGCTAGGCCTGGTTGATCATCCGATATTATCACCACTGCTACATAAGAAGAAGAAGAAGAATAAGAAGAATATACAATATCACATCATAATACACAAGTATGGTAGTCCATGTAGTAGTGAGGAAGTACGAGTATTTACTAACAAGCTAAATGACGGCGCCTTGAAACTGCTACATACTACTACCAGGATGGGCTTGGAGATGAGGACAACAAGAATGATGACGAATGGGTATACCATGAATGGCTGGAGGTACTGCTACTACTACTACTACTACTACTACTACTACTAGACGACTACTTATATGCTTTCAATCTTAGATCGCTCATCTCCTCCTCCTCCTTATTTAACATCCAAACATACTATTACTTTTACATAGGGTCTCTCCGAGAAGGACCAGAAGATACTCAACCGATTTCTAGGGGGGGAGATACCTGAGACGCTGGAAGATCTTAAGTCAATATCGAAGTCGGAGCTTGCAGAGCACATGAAACCTTTAACCGCGAACAGAATATGGCGGCATATACATCTTGGGAGGTATCGTGGAATGCATCTTCTTCATCTTCAAACTCTTCTTTATCTTCTCATGATTGTCATTGGTTGATGTTGCTGTTGTTGTTGCTTTGACTTGAAAATCTAGCCGCAAGAAGAAAAGCCGACGCAGAGGCTCCTCCCCTCTCTCAGCGTGAGTACTAGCTCTACTGCTACTACTAATCGTCACATATCTTCATAATCATCACCTTGCGCTGCTACCGTCACCGCCATTCCTTCAGAAATGCAAAGAAAAGGAAGAATGAGCAAACATAACAGTTATTGTGATGATGATGATGATGTCGATGAAGTCATCCATCTTGGGTTGTTACCTTTATAATGCTCTCCTCTTTTTTCCCTCTCTCTCTCATTCTTGCCCCCCCCCCCCCCCCTCCCACCCTTCCTTCCTTCATTCCTTCCTTCCTTCCTTATCACCTCCTCCTACTGCTAATATAAGCGGCTTGGAGGCTATGACGAGCGAGTTAGCTGAAATGATGGACGTGGTAAGAACTGATTATAATAATAATAATAATAATAATAATAATAATAATAATATCAATAATAACGATATACATTACAATCTGGTACTGATAGATAGATAGATACTACAACTAGCAGTACTGTAGCAGACTAGTACCTACTCCGCAGCAGCAGCAGCAGCAACAACAACTTGCCGTCGTAGGCCTACTGAGCAAGACACACACACACAAAAGCATATATATATATATATATGTGATATATACGTATACATACAAGCTCATTAGTCCATGCTCTGCTGCAGGTGGAGAAGAACCCTAAAATGAAAGAGTATTCTGAAAGATTTATGGAGGCATTAACTAAGGTAATAATATATGGTTGCAGAAGGGTGAGAAGGAGGAGATGTGATAGTAAGGACGGTGACGGTGAAAGTAGTAGTAGTTGTAGTAGTAGTAGTAGTAGTAGTGATGAAAGAAGAAAGTGGAATCATCACCATTAGTCATTGCTGGTATTGATATTATTAATAATAACACGACTATTCTTATCATCATCGTTAATGTAGGGTGGAGCAGGGTCACACGAAGAGATCATACGACTAACACAGGAAATGCAGCAGGTAGCTGTGTTATCTGTTTGCCCATTTGTTTGTTTGTTTATCCGATGGTGATGATGATGGTGACGATGATGATAAAAAGGGGTGCTGTACAATCGCAGTGGTACTATGTGCAATTGTTGTTACACATATGATCAGATGACTAATCGACAGCGTGTGCGCGCGCGCGCGCGCGAGTAGTGTTCCCCATCAGTGGCTCATCCACACATCATCATCATCATCATCATCATCATCATCATGAGTACCATCAATATGGTCGTCACCATGGCTATATGCCGGCACCTACTCCTCCTCATTGAATGACTAATAATAGGATCCACATGTGAAGAAGCTTACGGAAAAGATCCAACAGAAAGGAGGTGCTAGCTACTCATCCTCCTCCTCCTCCTCCTACTACTCATACAGCCTCAACTACCACTACCACTACCACTACCACTACTACTACTACTGCTACTACTACTACCCCTATTTACTACTACTATTTCATAAAATACTGGTTAATAAGAGGGGGTATAGTATATGACTACTCATATCTACCCATATTTTTTTATGAAGTGGTATTAGTAGTAGTAGCAGTAGTAGTAGCAGAAGGACATATTAGTTGAATAGCTACTACTACTACTACTACTACTACTACCTACTTACCTACCTACTTACCCCTCCCTCCCTCCCTCCCTGCCTACCTGGGGATCGATGGAATAGGAATAGGAGGAGGAGGAGGAGGAGGAATTCCTGGTGTTGACCATCTCAAAGACATGCTATCAGGAGTCGGCGAGGATGAGTTTAAAAGTATTACTACTAGTAGTAGTTGAAGGAACTTATGTGATTTAAATCCTCATATCGTCATCATCATCATTATCATCATCATTATCATCATCATCATCATTATTATCATCATCATGCAGCTATGCTTCAAACAATGTCTGGAATGGGCCTTCCAGGATTTAGTGAAGGTACTAAGTAGTAGCAGCAGTAGTGACATTAGTGGTACTACCCGAAGTAAAGGAGAAAATAGCAGCTGCTGCAGTTTGACTTGTGATTCTAGCGTTCTGTGCATTATGATTACAACCTGTCGCTGTTGCTCAATTACATAACCACACACATTTTGTTGGACTACCACAAGGCATGAAAGACCGGATGAAGGACATTGACATGGACGCCCTCAAAGGTAATGTATTAGAAAAGAGAAAGACATTTTTAGTAGCAGTGGCAGTTTCGTGTAAGTATTAATTGTTTGCAACACATTTGATGATGATGATGATGATGATGATTAATGATGACTCGACACTTCAAGAGAAAGGTGGTTCATAATTCAACAGTATGATGATGATGTCGCATAATGTATCATTGTTGTTGCTTTTTCCGCTGTTATTACTACTTTTAAAGAGGAATATGGCTTGATGATGGAGGCACTTCTCTCCGGTAAAGATTTGTCAGCCCTTGAACTTCCAACAATCGACCATCTAATGGGGAAAAGGCACGACGACTTGTAATCGCTTTCAGTGACAGCTTTTATACCAAAACAATCGTATATCTATTTCGGGTCGTTACGTATAACCATTGCCTATCGAACACGAAACGCAACATATGCAGCGAGGCTGTTCTAAGTAGTAGTAGTAGTAGTAGAGATCGCTATCAGCCATGCACGCACCTGACTTCTAGACAGTAATCAAATTCAATGTTTCTCAAAGTGACATGCCGTGACTGCTAGACCGTATGATGGCAGACAATTATATATATAATCGTCTTGATTTGCTGGCGCATCATGCTAGCATGCAACAATTTCATGCGCGTTCGATTGACAATAAAGCGCGTCGATCAGTCATGCTAGCATGCGTGTCTGCTTGATGTGCCTCGAGAGACACACATGACATATCTAGACTAGTAGAGCTAGCTAGCGCTAGCAAGACTTGAGTGTATAAGCGATTCAGCGAATGAATGAGAACATGACAAGCCAATGTTTGCTAGGTTTGAAATGATGGGCTATATTTTGCACCGTATGCGCTACTACGTACTTCATTGCAACACACGATTTATGTAGAGTGTTTATAGATTCCTAGCCTGCCTAATGCCGTAATCCTTTTTATTACATGTATACCGGTTCGAAACGCAATCGTAGCACATC
Organism: Bigelowiella natans CCMP2755; assembly: GCA_000320545.1. Taxonomy (NCBI): domain Eukaryota; phylum Cercozoa; class Chlorarachniophyceae; genus Bigelowiella; species Bigelowiella natans. The sequence goes on along the minus strand of ADNK01003010.1, from coordinate 45,312 downwards.
ATTATCGTCCTTTCCCAAGTTCACTTACTCACTGCTATTAGTCCAGGTAGCCCAATCCAAAAAGACACCGCACCTGTTATTTATAGCTCGGTATGACAATGATGATTATGCATTCTTCGTTCGTATTTATGCACTATAAAAACAATCTCCTACATACAGCCGCTGTTATATGGTGGTAAGTTATTTAATAGAAGTAGTAGTAGTAGTAGTATATAGTACCTGCTCGTACAAAGGCATCAGCACCGTGAAGACTGGAGCGACTCTTGTAAAGAACACCGTCCACCCTCTATAAAAAACCGCAACCCCTTCTTCTTTGATCTGATAAAAAATGAATATAAATAAGTTTAAGATGCAGCAGTAAAGCCCCGATCACATTTATTTCTCGATTTGCTCATCAGAAGAAGAAAGAATGGTGTGCTGCACTACTTTATTGTCTCCACCATCAACATCGTCATCATCATCATCATTATCATCATAAATAAGAAAGAATAATTTCATCGTGGCCACTAAGACGACTGGCAGATCAATATCTCATCTTGTTCTCTCTGCTTTCTTGTGCTTAATAATAGTAATAGTAATAATAATAATAATAATAATAATAGCAATGATGATAACACACTCACCATGCTTTGAACACAATGTATAGGCCCTGAGTATTTTATACCCAAAGCTGGCGCAGCTTGCATGCGGGTTAAGATAATATCGAAAGGGGCAGCAAATCTGATCGATGGTGATGATGATGATGATGATGATGATGATGATAAGAGCAGTCACCAACATGCAAAGAACTAAACTATAAAGACAACATCTAATACTGAAACTCCAAGAAATCACATAGATGGAAGAGTTTCTCCTCATAATTTCCTTCATAAGTTACGTTAATGAAGCTCGCATTACCACCACCGCCACCACTATAACCACCACCATTACATACATGAATTAAACAGCTAAATTCGGAAGGTAGAAATGTTTGCAGGTGTATATGTGTTGCAAGCCTGAGTACGTTGTTGATAAAAAGGCAGCCGTGCAAGATGCCAGAACATGAAGAAGAGGCCCATCCCGAAGTAGTCCATAGGATTTAGCATTTGTTTTGGTGAAATCATAACCAAGAAACTGTTATGCAATGATGACAAATCACCATCATTAGATTGGAAGACATGCCCTTTAGCTGTGCCTTTGATTTTAACATGAAATACTAGGAGCTAGCTGCTGCTGTTGCTGCATATTGATGAGGTAGAAGTCGATGATACACGGACATTTCTTAACAAATTGTCCTGTCTTCATCTTTTCCTTTTTCTTCTTCTTCTTTTTCATGTTCATCAATCATATTGCAAAACTCTAGCGTGATCGATGGGAAAAACGGTGGAATTCTTGTTGAAATGATCTTAGCACCTGGCCGGAGCTCATCATGCCTCCTCGAAGCATCAGCGGTAAAGCACCCCGATAAAGTGCCAAAAAACCTACAATTGGAAGGGTAGAAGGGTAATGGTACGTGAAAAAAAAGGAACAGTCTTAATAGTAAGTTGAGAAAAGAGCTTGCTGTAGTAATTCTCATTGTTTTCAATCTCGGGGAGAATGTGGTTGGTCAGAGTGTACCGTCCTGCTGGTATACACGCGAAAGGCCATCAAAGAGTCCGATCATCGTCGGTTTTTGTCCTTTACATGCCCCGGTAGTATACGTTCCATTGACTAGTAATCCAGTCTCTGCCTGAATCAAGTTTATGTAGTATATTCATATTTTTCCATATCAATCATACATTTCTACCTTCCTTCCAATTCATCATCATTATTATCGCATCATTATCATCATGTGTGCGTGCGAGAGTATGTGCGTGCGAGTGTGCCTGCGATGGCAACTGTTTCTATTATTAAAAGGAGCTACCACCACCTGCAATCTGGTTTTTATTTGCCAGAGAGGAGTAGATACCCAATATCCAAACATTCCAGGTAGTAGCCCCGCTATGAACATCACTAAGAAAGAAAAAAGGAATAAAAGAAGATCGAGAAGAAGAAGAAGAAGATAGGGAAAAATCATAGCATGCAGGAAATTATTATCAAGATTGACATGGTGAACCTTCCAGTTTCAGTCGGCATAATTTGTTGTTTGGTACAATAACTGCTAAATGTGTGTGCGACTACTACTACTACCTCCAGGGTGCTTTGTCTGGTGCTCTAGCTTCTTGATTATTCCATCTCGTAAGAAAGGATATATACCCATACGAGTACCTACAGATATAGATGCTGCGGCACCATTCGCATAAAGACCAGGCCTCCAAAGTCCTTTAGCGAAGTGATGGCAAGTTACATGTAAGAGTAGTGTCAATACCTGCATCGATGGATGCGGACGTAGTACAATATATATATTAAAATATATATATATATATATATATATATATATATAAATGGGGGAGAGAGGGAGAGAGAGAGAGAAAGAGAGAGAGAGAGAGAGAGAGAGAGAGAGAGAGAGAGAGAGAGAGAGAACACTGTGATTATGATATTCATAAATTTACCCTAGTATCATTGGATATTAAACAAGGAAGCTTCGAAACTACAACAAGGGATGAATGTTGACCTCCCCAAAGTCCTTCCTTTTTAATGATTTTCTGAGAGAATTCCCATAAGGAGACTCCGTGATGTGTTTTCTCAACTTGCCATCTTATGCGAAGGCAGTCCAACGGATTGAAGGTCATTACCTACACAACGGTCATGGACAATGGTAAAATAATAACAATGAAGCTAACAACGAGGTGCTTATTAGAACGGTATTCGAACAAGAGTTAGCACCACATAAACTTTATCTTGTAAATTGAATTAAATTATCGTTCAAAAAGAGTTGTTACTACCACGAAGCACCCACACATCGTCCCTGCCGCAAGATTCCTTGCAAGCTTGTAGGAGACCTCCTTTGGTGGGGGAGAGGCTGACGTCGAGTCATTGGCCTGCAAATAGACGATTAGAATTTAGGAGAGAAAAACAATCCCATACAACCCTCCTCCTTTCCGTAGCATACTTTCTTCTCTGCCATGATGTAGGCAGGGGCAGACGACGTGCACTTCTCTGGTGGGCCGTTTGACTTATAAATTGTGCCGGGATTGAATGTCGCACGATAGAATGGGAATCGATTCATCTATTCCCCTTTGATCAGGGGATAATATGCTAGCAAAATAATTCTAACAATTTTTCGTGAAACAATAGAAACAACACCTGTCCTTCGGGCCGCCCTTCGAAGCAAATGAAGCTCGGTAGCACCTTGCAACCCGCGACCCACCGAAAGCGCGCCCATTGTGACTTCTTCCTTTTCAGGTGATCACAAGGCTGTGGGCCGACCGGAGGGGTCCTCACAGTCCGGGGGTGTCTTACGTGTCGCACTGCTAGGGGAAGCGGACACGGTGGCCTCGTTGGCTAAGTGGGGCAACATGCAAGCTGGAAATGAACCCGGGGTCAGAAGCTCATCTCTAATCTAGCAAGTTGTTTGTATTTGATTCATAGCAATCGAGGTATCTATTCTCCGAAGTATTGAAATGGACGGATCATGATTCTCTCGTGCAATTTGCTTACTGACATTCACACTACTACGATGACCCTGATAGGTTTCGTCTGCAGCAGTCTTCAGCATTTCTGGAAGTCAAAATGATAGCGATGAGCGGCGAATATGCGTGTACAAAGTTTCAACAGCGCCTGAAAGCTCGAGTACTTGTGGCGAGTACGACAAGGACGTCTTTGAAGGAGCCGATGTAATCCTGCTCTGTGATATCAGCGACGATTCTCAGAGGAGGACAAACGCTGCAACGTTACAAAAAGGCCTCACCCCTGCATCTAGGATCGCGGAGACGCGTACTTCCTTGGAGTTGTTAGGACTACACATCCCTATCTTTTCGGTTAACACATTCTTGACCGATGACATGTTTTGATTTGGAATGGATATTTCCTAGCATACATCTATCTCCTCCAATACCCATTCTATTTTATTCACATATCCTCTAACACACACACACACACACACACACACACACACATAAATACACATACAAACACATATCTTGTCAGGTGCTTAGAAGGAGGTCGTCGTCGCAAATAGACGACAAGGATTCTATAGACGATGATAACAACAACGGTGTCCATGAGGGAGATTATAAGAATAGCAATACAAATCCAACGGTCATATCATGTACCAACCATCCACAGAGCATTAAAAACGTCTTTCTCGCCATAGCAGAAAGAGTCAAACCAGCAGCAGCAGCAGCAGCAGCAGCAGAGGCAGTGAAATCGTCATCACCTAAGAGCACAGTGGATAATAGAGAAGAAGAGGACGAATCAAAAGCGACGACGATGGAAACTATGAAGAAGAGTGACACGTCTACGGCAACCCCCCCCCCGCCTACTACGTCTACAATATTCGAATGGTTGTTCTCTTGGGAGAATCTCCTTGCATTGGGGGTGCTAGTTCTTGCAATTGGCGTGGTACGCGTTCATCCGTATGCTCTTGTCTGCAAACACTATCAATCAAAACCTGAAAAAAAGACAAATTCTCCAAAGACGAGTAAAAGAATATTATATGAGTTCAACACCAGTACTACTTGAGAAAGAAGAAGAAGAAGAAGAAGAAGAAGAAGAAGAAGAAAAACACTTTCTGTGAAGTTAGTTTGTTATTATTTTCGCTTGCGAAGATAATTCGTGGCTTCTGTGTCCCTCTTTCCATGCCAAACGATATGATCTATCCATCTATAACAATTACTACGTGATGATGAGTCAATAGTTATCTCTAGGATCGCGGATTGACTGCATTTCCTCCTTCTTTCTAGTAGATGATCTGTTTCGTTTATCAAGGTATATTGGAAGCGTCATCATCAACAGCAAGATGTAGAAAGTGACCGAAACAATCGAGTGGAGCCTGAGATTGTTCAAGTACAAACAACAACAACAACAACAATTATAACCATAATCATCATCATAATCATCATCCTCAATGCCGTTTTATTTAATGATTGATTGACTTCTAAAATGAATCAAACTGATGGGTGGTACACTATGCACAACGCACAAAAGGTGTTGCACAATTGGCACAAGCGTGCAATATCGGTGCCTGTGAAGGGAATCCTTTGGTACTACTCGTAGTAGTACTCACTGCACTAGTGATTGAATGAGAGAGATGACGTGATAGGATATGAACGCTTCCTCCTCCTCCTTCTTCTTCTTCTTCTTCTTCTTCTTCTTCTATGACTTCTACTACTACTACTACTACTACTACTAATGATAATAATGCTACAACTACAACTACTAGGTTTGAATGGCAAAATGACTCTTCGTTTGTGTCGGAATTATTTGATTGGGGCCAACCAGGGCTGTTTTACAATACCCCTGTAGATACGTGGGGCGCACTTAGAAGTAGTAGTAGTAGTAGTAGTAGTAGTGGTGAAAAGCAGGACGATGGGGGCAGTGATGGTGACAAGTATGATGGAGAAGATGACGATGGCGAGTTTAATGACGTTGGCACTGATGATGATAAAGAGCATCATCAAAACACTAACCTTAAATGGACGGCTCGACACTTGTATGAGAATCTGGGAGAGATCAGGAATGTGAGAAAGCAGCTTAGGTATCATCATCATCATCGTCATCATCATCATCATCATCATCCTTCTCTCACATATCTGAATCCACATAATTATCATAGTACAAAAAGTCTTTTTCTCGCACGCATGATATAGAATAGTAGTAGTAGTACTAGTAGTAGTAGTTGTTGTAGTAGTATAGTAGTAGCATCAGTAGTAGGTGGAAGAGAAGTAAAAGTGGTAAACACAGAAGAAACTTTCACTCAATTTCTACCAATTACTACTGCTAACGGATTGCGCAACCCTACTACCTCTACTGTCAAATATTTGTCCAGTTCCCCCCTTTTCCTTCTGGTATATATGAAGCTGATCATTCACCACCTCCCTCCCCCCCTCACCATCTCGACAGCGACCCAGCGTTTGTTTACTACTCTCGCTCGTCTATACTGTTCCCAATGGATCCAGAGAAGGAAGCTAATCCTCCGCAACACTGGAAGGTAGGAGCTAGTACTACTACTAGCAGTGCTAGCAGGGATCGATCATTGTAGTGGGAGATTGTTCTATCACCGCAACTACATAGCCAATCTACGATGGATGACTTCACCAACACACATAATATCCCAACAGGCCTTAGAGCAGCTTCCCCGTGAGAATATGACAGCCTCTGATTTCTTCGAAATGGTAGTAACGACTTTGCAATAACCTGCTAATCTGCTCTCTCTCTCTCTCTCTCTCTCTCTCTCTCCCTCTCTTAGGAGGCTCTTAGGAGGCGGCATGATGGGCCTTACCATCAATGCTGTGTTTGCCACCGTGATTGTGATTTAACTATTTTTGTGTCTACTAGGCTGGATGTCAGCAGCTGCGTGATGATATCGAAGATCCTTCTTCTTCTTCTTCTTCTTCTTCTTCTTCCAGTGGATCATCACCGTATCTGTAAGATAATGCCGCTCATCACCCTACTACTACTACTACTACTACTACTGCTGCTGCTGCTGCTACTACTACTACTACTACTTTGATATTGAAATCAAGAGTCATCATAGATCGTTCGTTAGTCTTCTCTTTCTGATCCTACGCGCATACTTTCATCTTACATCCTTATCAAATCTTGCAATTAATCGATGGTAATTATTGCTCTCAGCTGACCCCTCCCCTTTCTCTCTTCTCTTTCTCTCTACCCCCCCCCCCCCCATTCCCTCTCCTCTCCCTCATCCTATGATGCACCTTAGCTACTACTCGGGAGATCTCAATGACTGGAGTGAATACCGCACCGTTGTTGATGGTAATGAAAGCAGCCATCTTCCTCCTCGTTTAAAGGAGGAAGATTGAAGATTGAAGTGTGTCCTAGTTATGATTTGTGAGTGTTATTGCATCTCGTATGGTATTGGCACATCATTTGTGCAGTGAGTAATGCAACCATCTTTTGTAGAAACTAAGCGCGTCTTTCACTACTCTCCATGCATAAATGTAGGCATCGGAGACATGGACGAGCTCTATGGTAGTGGGAAAAACAAACCAGATCAAGAAGGTTCTTCTTCATCATCATCATCATCATCTTCTTCTTAGGATGGAAGATGATGATGCATGCCTAATTTACGATTTCTATGCTTATGTAATGGTGATGATGGTGGTGATGATGATGATGATGATGATGGTGATGGTGGTAAAGAAGTAAGTTAACCAAACAAGCACTAACTTCAGGAGAAGATACTTGTATTGGTATCATGTATACTCTGCGGCTACTACTACTACTACTTCTACTACTACTACTTTTTCTAGTACTACTACTCCTCCTCACAGTATTAATGACGTTGTTCGCATCACAATAACAATTATAATAAAACTAACGGTATCTGTCATTGATTTGCTCCTTCTGCATTATCATCATCAACAACAACAACAACAACTTACTACTATTGGCATAGGCTCGAATCCTCCTCCTCCTCATATGCAGCAGCGGTATTACTATGGCAACGGGTCATACCATGTCTGGATTGGAGGTAGTAATAAGTACCAACCGCAAACATCTTGGCGGCGTGGGGATGTGTTATTTTTGTGTTGTGGTTTTTTTGAGGGCAGTAAGCTGGAGGGTTAAACCTACCAACATGTGTGTGTATATGTGTGTATGTGTGTGTGTGTGTGTGTGTGTGTGTGTTTTATGATGTGTTGGCCTTCTCCTCCTCCTCCTCCTCCTCCTCCTCGCCCCTGCCTGCTAGGAACGAGTGTTAATGCCCAGATACACTACGATTGCTCGCACAACTTCTATGTGCAGCTGTTCGGGAGGAAGCGCGTATTCCTATTCCCCCCAAGTAAATATAATCGGAAGATGATGCATACTTTGAAGTGTGATTTAAAGTGCTGATTACTCATCATGTGTACCATCATCATCATCATCATCATCATCATCATCGTAGATTCTTGACTAGGTACTCATGAAGCTTGGCATTTGTATCCACGGCTGCATCCTCATCATAGGTGACTGATTGATGAGTAAAACGAAGAATGAAAGAAGAAGAAGGAGAAGAAGAAGGAGAAGAGGAAGAAGAAGAAGAAGAAGAAAATGATGATGAAGTCAACTTCATCTTTAACTGCGACACACAGATATTCTCCACATGCTTTCTTGCTTTCTAGACCACGTTATGGCTAAAATAATCATTATCCTGATAATAATCGTAATCATCATTTTACTCATAATAGTGAAAATAATCATCATCATCATCATCATAATCATCATAAAGGCAAAGTCAAGTCGACTTTAATAGTCCAAATCTTGACGAATTTCCGGTATTCAAGTCATTCTTCTATGCCCCAGGTAGAAGATGTGTATATCACTTTATCTTATCAAATTGTATTCTCTAGCGGTTGGTTAGGCCTCGCAATAGTCAGCACATGAAAGACAACACCTAATGATACTACTACTTGTGGTTGGATGTTTGTATTTGATGATGGTATTGAAGGCGCAAATGTAACCGCGCGTATTCCTAAAGGAGGAGCATCACGGAAGAAGAAATCATCATCTTATTCTGCACCGTTTTCTTTGCCTTGGATTTCGTCATCATGGTTCTCATCATCATCATCGTCGCCAAGGAGCACCTCCTCAATGACCGGCCATTCTCGAAAGCTGCAGAAATACGGCATTTCAGGATACGTGGCAGTTCTGTGAGTACTCGATTCTTCTGATTGTTCTTTAACACCGTCGTTGCGGTAGTAAGTATCATGAGCGGTGGTATATAGATGGGCAGATGATCAAAGATAACTAACATCGTGACCTTCATACTGGCCTACCTAATGTATCATTAATGACAATGTATTGCTGTTGTTGTTGTTGTTTGTTGTTGTAAGATATCCTGGGGATGTGCTGTACATACCACCCTTTTGGATGCATCACATGACGAGTCTAGGTACTACTACTACTACTACTACTACTACTACCTCCATCAACATCATCCTTATCATCACATTCTTATTCTTGTTCTTTCTACTCCTTCTTCTTCTTCTCCTTCTTCTTCTTCTTAATATTATTAATTTCCAGGTGCAGATCCGTATCAAGTGACCGAGGTAATAGCAGGAGAAGTAGTAGCAGTAGCAGTAGTAATGGGCTTTACAAGCGAATAGTGCAATTGATGGTGATGAGCGTGGGAGGAAGAAAGCATGCAGTAATATTAATTCTTATCCTTATCTACTACTATATATATCGTTGATAGACCAAATCTGCTGCCTGCTGCTGCTGCTGCTGCAATTGTGTTTCAAATGACAAATAAGCGCAAAATTGATTACGAATACTGCATACAGATGCATGTGATTATTGGTATTTTTCCCTGCTACCTTTCCTCCTACCCCCCCTCCCATCTTCCTACAAAACACAGGAGGATGATTGCCGTAGCAATGTGAGTATATCTGTGTCTCTGTGGAAAGAGTCAACGGAGCTCTTGTATTTCAAGGTAAAGATGCTGTTTGCAGTGGCACTAGCAGTAGTAGTGGGAGGAGTAGTAGCAGAGGAGGAAGGGGGGATCGACAGAGTTTGAGTTTTATCAATTATCATCCTTTATGTGCATTCTGCTGTTGTTGTTGTTGCTGCTGCTGCTGTTCTGTTGTTGTTTTTAGGAGGCAATTCGTCTGCCAATACCAATGCGCCAGTCATTTTCCACTCCTCATAAATGGGTGGTTACGGTAAGAAGAAGGAGAAGAAGAAGAAGGAGAAGAAGAAGAAATAGCATGAGAACTAATTATTTATATGTCGTGTGAACAATGATGCCAATGATGATGATGGAGATTACCAATTGTCAAACCATTAGTAGTAGCCCTGTACGACAGCAATAGCAGAGTGGCATTGCAACAAAAGTAGTGAGTAAGAATTCGAATCACTATCTGTTCTAGGCTGTATATCTCCTTCTGTTTCTTCACGAGTGCTCATTGGATCTCGAGCAAATAGTTTCGAGGCATCCCGATGTCAAAAGAGCAGCTGCGCAAATCTACAACAACAACAACAACAACAACAACAACAACAACGAGGGAAATAAAAAGCATGGCTCGGCTAGGAATGATGATAATAACAACAAGGATGATGACGCTGCTGACTCGACAGCAATTCCAAATCATCATGGTTTTGCTCTGTTCGGGGTACTGTTTAGTACTAGTGGTAGTGGTAGTACTTGTAGCAATTGCAGTTGGTAGTAGCAGTAGAAGTATTTGGTGAGGTAGTTCTAGTGTTGCTTATACACAAACACACACACACACACACACACAAATATATATATATATATATATATATATATATATATATATGATATTTATGAATATATTTATATTTACATGTGTGTGTGTGTTTGTGTGTGTGTTTTGTATTCGCACATTGATGACTGACGACTTATGAATCGTGAAACACTATTTTCTCTCCCGTTGAGTGCATTCTCGGATCGTCGCTCCACATGTGCATGTTTCTGTTCGTTAGGTGCGTGGTGGGGTAGTCAGCCACCTTCTTGACACAAGATATGTTACATTTCGTGGCAAGGTTGTGGTTTTTCGATGCAGGGCCGGAACGGCATTGATTGTATACGTTAATAATATCACGATAGAGAATGAATGAATAAATGGATCTTGGGGGGTTTCTCCTATCTGATTGAAGGAAGTCACATACGAGAGAGCTGCGGTAGATTGAGGCTATAAATCATCCGGCACTTTACTAGGTGTCCTCTGAACCGATGGAAACTTACTCATCTCGAAACAACCCAAAACTGCTTGAAAATGCAGCCAGGTAGCTACTACATATGAAATGTGAGGAGTATGCGTGGGAAAGATTAGTCTTTGTTGATACCGATCTTTTGCTAGTTTTGTTTCATTCCTTTCTCACAAGTTCTACTTTTACTTCCTACTACACTCTATATCTTCCGCGACAATAATTGTGCGCTTTCCTTTTTCGAAAGAGAGAAAACTTTGACACCATTGATTCACTTTAGTTGGACCAAAGTGGGCGAGTTAGCGTGCGAGCATCTGCAGCAAGGAGTTGCTACCGACATTAACGATCATTTGATGTCTCCTGGATTGCTTGTGGATGCCCATCAAGAAGGGCAAAACGCTGCTGCTGGTGCTGATATATCAGCTGCTCCTCGAAATCTACTTTCATTTGCAAGAGTAAGAAGATGACATGTGAGGGAGATTAAAGTGTTAAAAGTGAAAGTCAGCGTTACACTTGTGTTCTTCTACATTTTTGCGAATATGCGTTTAATTTGTTTCTTGGTATCGGTATTCATGCAGGAGCTCCATTCAACTGCGAGAAGTGCTGCTGATTTGTTTAATCACATCAAACCTCCTGCGCCCATCAACATTTCCGACATCACCCGTGACGGCCTAAGATTCAGTAATAGGTACACCATGGCCGCAGAAAGGAAGGAAAGCAAGAAGAAATATTTTTCAGTTCATGGAATCCGCTATACCCTAATGCAGGATTATGTCGAAGAATTTCTTAAGGCGTGTGTCGGTACGGACAATGTTTATCCATTTTTAGTTCACTTTGATCGAACATTGAAATCACATTGTGGTTGATGGACAAGTGTGTTGCTCTTGCACAACTTCTAGACTTTAGTGGTTTCATGTTCCAAGTTTAACATGCGTACGACTTTAATTGTCATTCTAATGTAGCTGTTTGCTTTGCGCAGAGCCGCGGCTACAGCGCTTAACCTACACTTGATGTGAAGCATGCTTGCATACCTCGATGTGGTACATGTGTTACATCACATTCTAGCATTGTCTCTGATGCTAGTGGGCACTACTAGACCATGCACACTGCGACACGCACTGCATTCTAGCGCATCATTGCACACACACAGCGCGTTTTTCATAGTTGCAGTCCACCACAACAGTGCTGGAGAGCGCCATGCAACGCTCTGCAACTCATAATTTCCACGATCGCCGCATAACATGCACGATGCGCGCACAATCTGGACAATGCTAGAATGGTGCGCACGTCTAGACGTGCGTGCCAGCTAGCCAGCGTGCTAGCGTGTGACAGACTGAGAATGCCCGCACTGCTGCAGACGGTTGTCAAGTGACACCATTTTTCCATCGACCATCACCACTAGCAAGACCACTCGGATGGTGGGCAAATCGCTCCACTTGACAGGGCCATTCTTCAAAGCTTGGACAAGGCTCTGCAGCAGATTGCGCCCGTCCTTGTGCTTCCAACTGATGCTCGATTGGGAAAACTCAACATCCATGCAGTGGGTCCACAGTTCTAGAGTTGATGAGCTGCATGCACTCCCCCTGCCGGACAAGGAAACGTGTCGAGAAGCGTCAGTAGATGAGGGCTACAGAGCTCATCACATTCCGAGCCGAGGTGCAAAACCACTTGATTTTGAAGGACTTTGCGAGATTGCGACAACAATGTTTTGGTCGCTTCAAAACATTCTGCATTTTCATGGGGCGACAAAAGACACACCTCGTCGCAGGTGACTTCTGTTTCCAAGCGAACGTTGACCTCGAACTTCGGGGTACATTGAAATCTGATGAACATTGAACTTCACCTTGGGCAGTTCACACTCTAACCGAAATTCATCTTCAAGGATTCCGTAGTAAATTGGAATATTACTGCAAATTTACCCTGCGACAATGGAAATAAGAATGTTTGATTGCAACTGATCATGATCTCTCGATGCTCTCGCGAGTGTCAGACATTCTGGAAGTTTTCTCGCCCCCACCAGAAGTTCATCTGCAGCTCCAACGTTCCTCAGGTGAGGGATGATGGTAGCAGTTGCCAACGAAGAGAAGAGCAGTATGGGGTGTTTGACCAAGGTAGCAGCACTATTGTTTCCCACCATGTTGCGGTGCGACGATGAGAGAAAACGTAGATGGAAGGCGAATGCTTTCGAGTTCCGAAGTGTGTGTGGTGTGTGTCCGATTTGGTGCACGTGATTCGATGCATATCTAAGACGAGAGATGAACAAAAAGGAGGGAAAAACTGCTTCGAAAAAGTGGATATTATTGTTATATTACCATAAGTTCTCAATAATATGCCTTGGAGTCGTCCCCTTACGAATCACGTATTTACTGTACACTCTGATTTCACCTATCCCCTCGCCGCTCACTCTACCTTTGGAGGCCATTGTAACACTCATTCATATCTACTACATGCCGTCTTCTAGCTAATCTTACCTTTTTCCCATTTCCACTTCACCCCCCTAAGACCGCTACAATTGGCTCGAAGAAAGGAGATGGGGACAAAAATGAGGAGAAGGAGAGGATGAAGAGAGAAAACGAGAAGAAAGAGAATGAAATGGTACCAATGTATAATGTGTGAGAAATGAGAAGTGAAATTATAGTTTTTCCTGAAATCTGTGGTGCGCTCCTGATACCAATATCCTGATTGAGTTATTGGGCCACTTGTAGCATTCTAATTGTCTGTTTGATAAACACGCCATTCATTATTTGAAACACTTGTAAACTAAACATATACAAATATATATATATATATATATATATATATATATATATATATATATATATACATAGAGAGAGAGAGAGAGAGAGAGAGAGAGAGAGAGAGGAGAATAGGGAGACCAAATTCATACGAGGGAGAATATTTAGCAGGTAATGAGGTATCTTTAGGTAGGAATGAGAGAAGGCAGCGACAAAACAGGAAAACACATGATCTACTATGATCAGGCCCTACTGAAAGCTGCGAGAAAAAGAGATCTTATCACTGTACTTGGGGAAGAAATAGCTTATGACACCCCAGATGACATGGCACCTTCATCAACCGTAACTGAGGACAAGGATAGCCTCCTCAAACACCCTCACTCTAGCCCCTCTTCACTCCCCCCCCCCTCCTCCTCCTCCTCCTCCTCCTCCTCCTCCCCTTCCTCCCCCTCCTCCCCCCGCTCTGATCTTTTACCACCTCGGCTCCAAAACTGCATCACTTCTCCCGTAAACCGTGGCAATTTTCGCGCCGAGGCGGAGGCGGCGCTATCATCGTCATCTTCATCACACACAGAACCCCTTACACTGCGAAGAGCTTTCTCAGAGAGACTACATCCCAGAACGAGTCATTCAAAGGAGCTCACAACCATACACCAACCAAGTAGGATTCAACAATCTTCCTTTGATCAGATCATCCTCATATGCTCTGTCTCATTAGGGAGGGGCCCAGTTTTGCAGCACGGGCAGGGTTCTTCAAACCTGTTGCTCCATGTCGATAACGATCACCTCGATGGTGTGGGTGGTTCTTATCTAGTCCATGACAATTCGGGCAGAAAATACATCTTCAAGTTATGTGACCATTAAATTTGCCTCGAATTATAAATTAATGTGACCGCACATACTCAATTAGCCCTCATGTATCAATTTTTGTGCCCTCCTGTCGCGTCGCAGGCCAAACGATGAGGAGGCTTTTGATGAATCGTTAAACGAGAACGGTAAAACTGTCCGGATGGCCAAAAAGAAAGGAATAAAATGGGGCCAAACTGCAGCTAAGGAATTCGCAGCATACATCTTAGATCGAGTAAGGCATTGTGTGTTCTCATAAAAGTAGACCCAGGCTGACATTACATATCCCCTTCTATTTTTGAATGTTGTTGCTGTGAAGGGCTGGGCTGGAGTTCAACCCACAACCGTGACTGGAGGACAACTATTATCATCTGTGAAAAACACTCAAAGGAACGAAAAGGGCGTGGCTGATTTGACTTTATATGAAAAAAAATGCGTTGACGTCTCACTCAAAAAAACAAGTGGAGAGAGGAATCACGATGATTCAAGAATGCTTACTAAGTTTACACAGAATCAAGAAACATGCCTCAGTAGCAACGCCGAACACACATCATATAGTCGGCATCGTGATGGAAAGAATGTGAATTATCGTCATCGTCAAAGTCATCATGATGCACAAGGTTCCCCCCTTGTCTCAAAGAGAGCTTACATGCCTCCAGCATTGCGAAGAAGAATGATGATTCAGCAACAGCAGATTTCCTCGTCTTCTTCCTCTTCTCCACCCCAAAATAACGAGCGACCAACAAGGCATAGGACTTCTTATGTGCCCCCCGCAATCCGAAGAAAAATGATGCAAATAGGAGGAGGAGGAGAGAAGAGTAGTAAAGCATTGATTCCCTTCCGCAATGAAATTGGTCCTCAGCTTCCAGCAGCAGCAGCAGCAGCACGTGAAAATAAGGCCCTGCAAACCACCAGCACCATAGCTCCTAGCGAACAGAGTGGAAAATGGGCTAATGAGTTAGGTGAAAATAGATCTGATCGATTCCTCAAGTTTAGATATGTGGCAAGCCCTCCAAAATTTGGAAGTTTACAGGCCTTTATTGATAACATTGGGAGTGCTGAAGACATCGGTACTTGTCATGCAAACGCATTGATTCTCACATTCATAGTTGCATCTGAATGGCACAATGAAGCTCAAAAAGTTTTGTATAGAAAATTTGATGTTTGTTGATATGTTTCGTGTAGGCCCTTCGAAGTTCTCAGTCGAAGATGTTCATAGAATAGGTCCGACATCATCTCAGAAATACGTTGCTATTATTAAAACAGAGGAACTATTTCAAAAGCACAATGATGCCAAAATAGAGGAAATAACTCGAAACGAAAGACAGCCTAAAATTTGTTTTTTGGTATTTAATGTTTTATTTCTCATTCCTTCCTTCTTGCATTATTTCCTTTCTCCCTCAGGCGTCTTAGACATTAGGCTTTGCAATCTAGATAGACACCTAGGAAATATTCTCGTCTCAAGGATGAAGCAGCCAGGAATAGCAACCACCTCAATACAGCAGCGGAAGGCGTTAAAATCCAAAAGGGGAGACGACGGCAAAGATTCGTCAGCTGCTGATCCTGCAGCACCTCCCTCATCCGCATCCTCTTTCTCGGATTACAAGCTTATTCCAATCGACCATGCATACATACTACCAGACTTTAGACACGTAAGAAAATAAATACACCTACAGCTTTCATCAGGAAAATCCTTCACCTCATTGAAAACTCCAAATTGGTATTCTACTTTAGATTGAAGAAGTGAATTTCGAGTGGCTACATTGGAAGCAAACCAGAGTTCCTTTTTCTGAAGAGACAAAGAGATACATTCGGTTGTTGGACCCTTTTGCTGATGCGGCGAAGTTAAGAGCTCTCAGGCTTGAGGAAGCATCTGCAATGACAGTTATCATCACGACATTATTTCTCAAGGTCTGGCCCTCTGTGTTGTTGCCAAATTGAAAGAACCTGAGTGAACCATTTTTTAGGAGTGCGTAAATCGAAACATGACTCTATGGGACATAGGGGATGCGATGCAACGGCAAGGAATGGGAACCAATCCATCCTTTTTAGAAAAAATCGTGCGATCCGCTATGAACCAATATGAAAGTGAATCGAAAAAGATCATGAGTGTAGGAATTGTCGATTTTGATGAGGTGAGCAAGAGCAGATATGATTTACGCAGGGATTTTAAATTTAGAGTTTTCCTAAAATGCTTCCAAGATGCAATGAAAATTCAATTGGATGGTCAATCATTTGGTGAGATGACCATGCATCACGTCCAAAGAGGTGCTACACCAGTTAGTCTCCCAACAAACAAGCTCATCCATTAAAAAGGGTTCCACTTGAAAACTGGCAAAAATGCCACTGAATAACATGGAAACTCTGAATAACGGTTTGGTAATATAGATATGGAATCACCCGTTAGCTAACGCTTAAAAATGAAGGAAATGATATTTTTTGGCACCAGATTGAAATATCAAAGTTCATACAACAAATTACGTCCCAATCTATCTACTCTGGTGCCAAAAATTAAACAGAGACAATGGGACGGATTCGAACCATATATAAATGAAAGCATTAACCTGGGGCTACATGAAGAAATGAAAGGGTTTTTATTCATCGAACATGCACTATTGGTGGATTTAGTCAAAACGGCATGATCGCGGAGGACCTTTAAGGATATACTCTTGATGTTCATTCTCAACTTCCCCCGCTCAAAGTTCACTGAAGTTCAGTTGATAAATCAGAAACTATGTCAGTCAAACACCAATTAATTGGAGACAGCACAACTCCGTCAAACCCGGTAACGACTGGGGTTTGCACAAAGCATGCTTTGTGCGCGCGGCCTGGCGCGCTCAATCGTTGCAATTGCACATTGGAAGCACACTGGAGCTTGTTTGAAGTTCAAATTTGATTTTTTTTCCAATTTCAGCTTCAAAACCTCACCATTCACTGCCTGCCAGCGGGAGCAAATTGCAAAATGCTTGCCACTTCTGCAACAGCTAGCGCAGTTCTGGAATTGCATTTGCTGTGCCACAAGTTTTGCAAGCTCATGAAGGTGTGCGCACATGCACTAGCTAGCTAGTTTCACATCATTGTGAAATTTCAGCACACGCACGCGCGTGGGCGCGCGCTAGCTAGCGCGGGCTTACTAGCTAGCTAGCTTAGCGGGTGTGTGCTCAATTGAGAGGTCATGCCACTCGTCACAGCATTGACGGAGTTGTGACCTTGACATCTCTAGATCTCGCGCAATCTAGCAATGCCGGCTAGCCAGAACCAAAGAATGGATTGAAATTAAAATGAAAATTGTCGTTGGACCCAGCTAGCCAGTGATAATGACAACATGATGGCTAGCTAGCTAGCTAGCAAGGAAACGGTCTCAGATTGCTAGATTGTTCCAGGCACGCAAAGCAGCACGTTGTCAGGTTCTCTGATTCTCGGAATTGTCCACTAAATGATGCACCTAAAGCTGCAAAAAATGTACCACGCAAGTCACGCAC
This sequence comes from Bigelowiella natans CCMP2755, assembly GCA_000320545.1. Taxonomy (NCBI): domain Eukaryota; phylum Cercozoa; class Chlorarachniophyceae; genus Bigelowiella; species Bigelowiella natans. Next base: position 27,521 of record ADNK01003010.1, on the reverse strand, counting down.
ATGGCACAGGCTGTCTAAGCTGTGCGCATGCATCTTCTCTAGCTAGCTCTGAGCATTGCTAGATTGCTCCGCATGCATCAAACTATTGACTATTTAACCAAGCTAGCAAGCGCCTCACAAACGATCCAAAACGATGCGCGCACACTGCAATGATCATCGCACGTACACAACTAGACAATCCGGATCCGGAGTGTCATTGCGCTGTGCTAGTGCGAACCGATGTCACCGGGTTGTTTATTGACCGGGCTGTGCTGTGCCACATCGTAGCAATTGCTTTGATCATGCCTAGATGCTGCATAGCATGAGGTGTTGAACGAACACGGTCTCCTGATCAACTTCAGCAAGCAGAATGACTATCTAGCTATGTGCACGAGGATGCGAGCAAGTCCTTAACCATCTCACCCACCGGTCGCATGTGAGCTCCAGACTGCAATGCATAGTTCGCACCTGTCTGCCCATACGCGTCCCAACACCCCCGAGCAACCTGATTTTTGAAAACCCAGACGTACTTCTCAATTTCTTCTCGATGCCGAAATAAGCATCTCTTCATTCAGTCAGCATCAACGCATTTCACCAAAAAAAAAATTGTTGCAAATGCTTCTTAAAAACAAGAGAGCACATCGATGATCCTGGCATTGGCCAAGACCCAAGGCATTTGTCATCTAGTTTCTCAAAGAATTGAGGTTCTACGGTTTCGGCTTTGGCCGAAAACAGAAAAAAAAAACCCATGGGAGAAACCATTTCGAATTCTGTTTCCATGATAACATCCTGGGGAATTCTGAAATGGAAGAGGATGGAACGCCTTTCCTACCTCATGGCAGCCCTTCCAGAATTTTAAGTAGCACGAATTAGGCTTCAAAACGGGTGTCATAATGATTATCCTACGGAGAAATAATGCCATATGCGTATCAGCAAAGCGCAAATTTGCCCTCCCCCCTTCCCTACTAAGTTAAGAGTTTTCGAGGCTAATATTGTGTATGCCCTTCCGTTACAACATGATGAATTTGCATCAATGTTAAGTTCAATGTTCAATGTTCCAGCAGAAACATCTTATCACCAAACATGACCGACTTCTTTTGTCAAAACCAGGCTATTAAAAAGAAAAGGTGATTTGTAAACTGTTTTAGCTATTACTGCGTCCTTCTTCGTCATTTCTGGTTATGGACCGCTTATCACGCACAGATAGCTAGCTGCCGCTACTACCGGTTTCTTTCTGCGATTTCTTCAAATCCATCAAAGCTAGTTCCTCTTGGGTCCCCCCCCCCTCCACACGGCTTTAGCCAAATCATAAGCGCACACGGATTGTTGTTGGTGTTGTTGCCTTCGCTGCTTTTCCCAGATTGCAGGTGTTCCCTATCAATACCGTTTGCATTGCATACACGCTCTGCACCTCCTCCCCGCCGCTCAGTAGCATCTTCAGGATGGTCTTTAGCCTCTTGTGAGCCCCCCTGCTTTAGGCCTTCTTCGTTCTCCAGCCTTCTATCAGGAATGAACGTGTGGAGGGGGGCGTTCTGACACGATTTTGGAACATACAACCATCCGAAATCATGCCACCCTACGCTTGGATCGTATCCTGAGAACTGAAAAAGAGGCCGGGGAGGGAGGGGGGGGGCGGTTGGCATTGCCTCATGAAAGATGGGAATCATCTTATATCTTCTATGGAAAAAGTGTCGAATGCTTTTTGCCATCATCCTCTCCCCAAATCCGAACTGAACATCCATAATGCATGTTTGGGTACCTGGCGCTCTTTGGAATAATAGCCTACTACTCTTCTTCTTCTTCTTCTACTACTACTACTACTACTACCCTCGTTTGGTCAAATTTGAAGGTGTTCCCTGCAACTGGCAGTGCTCTGGAGTTGAGGGGGAGGCCGTCCTTCAGTGTATGCGTTACACATTCCCCTGTAACATGGAAAGAAGACAGTAAGGACGCATTAATGTCAGCAGCAGCAGCCCAATCTACCAACATATTAGTGGCCGAAATGTCGCAGGACGGCGCACGTTTTTCATTTCCAATTCTATCTGACTTTGAGGTGAGATGTGCTTCAAAGGTGGTTATTGTACGCATATATATATATATATATATATATATATATATATATATATATATATATATCTACAGGTGCTGTTGGGAGCAATAGCACCCCCCTTCGCAGCTTATGGACGACATAGTAATGATTATTGCAAGGGCTTGTTTATCAATTATATAATATTATTCCTTTTCTTCTTCTTTTCCTCTGCTTTTGTACCTGGTCCATCATAAGCCATGGCCTCCTAAGAAGATATATATATATATATATATATATATATATATATATATATCTATATAAATATGTTGTTCATATATGCGTATCATCTGCGCAAACAAACACACTCTCAGAGCCCAACTCATAGAAATCCTTGCTTGTGACTTTTGACCATAAACAGAGACACATTTGAGCAAAATAAACTCTAATACAAGTGCCAGTGAGTTATGACTCAGACGGATGAGAGGCTTTTATCAAATGAACATGTTACAAACAGCTAACAGGGAGAGAGGATCGTCGATTCATCGAATCATCATCATCATCACCACCACCAACACCATCTTTGTACTCCTCTCTTCCTTAAAAACATTTTTTTAAAAAACCTAACCTTGAACATTCCTGGCTTTGGTATGGTATGGGGTAGATCGAGAGAGTTATTAAACAAAATCTGTGAGAAGACAGCGGAAGGTATGAAGAGGAAGAGGACGAGTATGAGTGAGGGGGAGGAAAGATAATGATAAAACCCAGAGAGAACTGTAGATACTACATTGGACGAGAAGTGCGTCTGAATGATGCAAACCTGATTCCCAGGATCGTCCATCATTTGTGCGTAAAAAGCATGTACATTCGCCACACTGCCTGCAATGTATTGAGAGGAATTCAAAACGTAACTATCGTATTGTATTGAGAGAAATTTAGAACATAACTGTCACATTGCGAGAGGAAGGAACACACACACACACACATACACACACACAGAGAGAGAGAGAGAGAAAGAGAGAGAGAAATCATAATTTTGAGAATCCTTATGAATGCTTTCTTTTAAAAAAGTAAAGTCCTCTAAGGTTCTCTATCCTCCTCACGATCGAAGTCTCACCGCCGATGCTCTCAAACGCATCGTCATCATCATCATCATCATCATCATCATCATTGTCGTCGTCATCATCACCGCTAAGATAGCACTTGTCACGCAGCCCACGTTGTAGGTATACTCGCTGGTGAGGCTTTCGGAGGTTATCGACGCTATCGTACGAGTATATATATATATATATATATATATATATATATATATACATATAATATGTGGTGTGTGTGTGTATTTTTTCATATATGTGTATAGATATATTATTTTGGTGTTGATGTTGGTGAATTCTTAAGCTCTGCTTTCTTACATTCAGCTCACATATATCATCATCGCTACTACGTATACCACCCTTATCATCATCACCACCGCCACCACCTGCAGCAGCAGCAACAACAGCAGCAAACTATATGCTATAGATGATGTTAAATATCGATAATACTCGTCCAAGCAGCCATCATTTGGCACCCCTCGCTCTCTACAAACACGCCTTGAAACAACATATAAGAGTAGATTCACCAAACACTACTTTCATTGTGAGAGTGTATTTGCGGAAAATCGTAGTCTACAGGGCATTGGAAAAGAGCCTAATTCATGTACGCTGTGTGTTCTTCTCACGGTAAACAGTGATTATTCATTGGATTTTGAAATGGTAAGTAACATCTCGGTGTTATTGCCGGTACCTCGGATAATCTGGCTTCGGTATGGTGTTCATCACGAAGGTGATTGGATGACGAGGGCGATGACGATGGTGATGATGACATTCCAACGGTATATTTCCACCATTTGCGCCGCATGAACCCATGCAAAGGAATATGGGATTGAAACGTCATATGTGGCTTTTTATTGGTATTAAATGGCCATCACGCAGTGATTGAATGTGTTGCTATTCGTATTATTCTTCAGGGCTCTTGTAAGAGCTAGAGCGTTAAAACAAATCAAAAATCACATAGCCGCTTATGAAAAAGTACACACGCACACAGGCTCGTCAAATAGCTTCCTTGGTAAGTTATGTCTTCAAAATGTCATCACCGTCACTCTTCGATTATTTTGTACCTCTCCCCCTCCCCCTCCCCCCCATCGTTATTCTTAGTGCAAATATCCTCTTCACTGCTCCTACCAGCATTCCCACATCTACAGCCCATGGTTTTGATTTGCACTTGTCGTATCTAAGCGGGGGGAGGGGGAGGGGGGGGGGGGGCGAAAGAATGATAACCTGAAATAACCACGTGAAGGAGGAGGATAGGAGCGGTCATCATCGTTACAAAAGCATAATAATCGCATATAGTAGAGAATTCTGATGGATTTCTTCAACAGAGCAAGTACTGTCGGAATTAAAACTATTCCACATTGCTGTAGCAACACTAGGAATATCTCAAAATAGCGACGTCCAGTTTTATAGGATGATTGTGTCATTATTGAGCCCATGGCGGGGAACAGAATGAGTACAGTGTACGTTACTATATAAAGACATGTATCATCACGAGTGCATGTTGGCTGTTGTGTGTTTGTGCAGGTGTGTGTGCTTGTGTTTGTGTTGTTGGTATTTACATAAGCGTCTTCCCGATAGGACACCCTTCACAGAAGGGCACGGATCCTCTTGCGCCTTTAGTTGAATTGAATGAGCATAATATATTATTTGATATTAATAAGATCTGACAGCCCGATATAGCTCACTCCTCATACCATCAAACAATGCAGGAATTGGTAGCTCGAAGCTACTGATAATCATAGGTGTACATGGCGGCTACGACAACTTCATGAGGTCTATCGTTGGAAATACTCAAAGCCATTGCTAATTTACTTCTTTAAATTGCTGCCTCACAAATCTTTGATTGCGTGAGGACTAAAACTATCATTACAAAAAATATTTAAAAATCATGCTAGGTTGCTCTCCTTTGAGCCGCTTCTCTTATCTACTACCTCCTGCTTCGTCAATTAGGGTGTCGGCTATTGTTGTTTTGGTAAGAATTATAAGCACAAAAAAGGGTAATGAATCAATAGTAGAAGAGAAACCACTAAGACACGCTCCATAGTCTAGCATAAACACACTCTATATATCGTAGCTATTCGAACAATGCGTTTCATGCCTACCACTAACACCTAAATGCGAGAATAATTGTGATGACCTGCAAATCGTGTGACGGCACAATGATAAGGAGCCCCAGCAAACATGCACACCCCAGAGATGGTTCTTTAGGACAGAGCGCAATTTCACGAGATAATCAATGCGAAAATCAATGCATGTATCCTAATCATAGTTGAAAATCTCGTGTCGTGTTGGTGGAAATGTTCCTGCCATTCACTTTGCTGCCCTCCTACTCATTTTCCCACATATCCTCATAAACAAAACAACAACTTTGAGAAGGCCACGTGCAACTGGTGTGCGAAGTCAGCCTAAAATTAAGGGAGAATCACACGAGTCAAGATACTCCTTTCGGTATCCTAGATACTAAATTATAGATTGAATGCTGACTTAGTGAGGGTAGGTGCTAAATTGTGCGGCAACAACTCGCCTACTACCGAATTTGAATGTCCGCCAACCGAAATCCTAGAGGTATTGATGTTGAGCCACCCCTTGGGAAATTCCTTTAAATCCACGGAAATGCCCCAATGAAAGCTGTCCAATGATCAAGAAGTCATGCACAGCTCTTCTTTCATGAGAATGGCGTTTGCGTTATGAAGACATAGCTCGCTGCCCAACAGTTTTACGTTGCATCTCTAGACAGAGAAACGTCTTCATCGAGTGGATATTTCTTCACCTTGGGATGTCATTAAGCTTGAGATGGATGAACACTGTCAATAAAACGAGACCGGCTGCTAGATACAACGCAATCCTGCACAAAAACATTGAAGCAATCGTGTTTGCTCGTCATTTCGTATTTTTGAGAGTTAAGCCCAACCGTGAAGACCTCCTAGCCGGCACCACAGAGATGGTCTTGCTTCGCACCCAAGCTACGAGGTGTCTGAACCGTGTTTGAAGTGGTGATTTCGACGTCATCCTCCTCCTCCTCTTCCTCCTCCTCTTCCTCCTCCTCCTCCTCCTCCTTGAGGACGAAGAATCTCGAGGAATGTCGACGAGACGTAGTCCAGAGATTCTCCAGAGATACAAGAAAATCCCAGCAGTTTAGTTGTCGCAAGGATGTAAAACGCAATTCCCTCTCGTATTTATCTCTGCGACTTGCTTTTTCTCATGGTTGAAATCCAATTGCGTTTGAATCTTATTTGAATAAAATGGATGCTGTTTCGATCCCTACGACTTCGGGGAGCTCTCCACTTAACCCCCCCGACTGCGGAGCCTACACGTGCACGTGGCCACGAGCAACTTCATAGTTAGGGGGCCTGAGACACGTCAGAGGCGTCGTCGTCGAGAAATATTTGATGAATCTCACCCCTTTGGGAGGACAAGGAAGGCGTGGGAGTGTGGTCGCATTGGCCAGCTCGATCCTATGGTTGACTATGCTGCTTCCCAGTGGCTGCTTGGCTGAGAGGCAGGTGCTGCAATTCAGGGAAAGGCAGTCAGGCAAAAATGTGGTGCTAGTGGGGACGATGCACTACAATCCCGTGTCAATAAAAAAGGCAGAGAACGTCGTTAAGAAGCTTGGGGAGGAGAACAGTCTCTCCTCCGTCGTTATTGAGATGTGTGACAAACGATGGAAGAGCATGGAGTCGAAGCAGCCACGATACTCGCCGCGGCGTAAGCTCCTTGACAACGAGATGCAAGGTGCTGCTGATGTGGCAAGAGACAATAATGTCGAAGTTATCTTGGGGGATGAGAAGATCTCTAATATTGTTGGAGGAGCGAAGAACATGATGAAGAAAACGGCCTTGGACATACTATCACCCCTTAAAGGCTGGCCAGAGATAACCGCAGACTTCTATAAATTCTTCTCCAATAAATCTGGGAAGGGCGTTCCATCTCTTTCAGTGCTTGACCTTCTAGACCCTGTGCTCTTGCTTGGACTGCCAATCACTTTCGTGCGGTATCCTGCCGCGTTTTTCCTCAAGAACCCATTATTTGCCCTTGGGCTTGTCGGCCTGTTCAACTTCCTCAGTTTGGATGTAGGAAACACCGGAGGAGCCAGTATCGCTTCTATCGGCGGAGGCGAAGCACAGCTTGCAGCTCAGATTGCCATGCAGCTGAATTCGGCCCTGACAGCCCTGTTCCTTGTGTTTAACTTTGCAGTGTACCTAATCTTAGCGCGTACAATCCTGGTTGTGTTGCTGCAGGAAAGAGATGAAGTTTTGGCGGGGTCTATCCGAGAGGCATGTTTGAACGCCAAAGATGAGCAAACGGTGGTGGCTGTACTGGGAATGGCTCACTGTAATGGGGTCGCAAAGCTCCTTGCAGGCGAAGAGGGTGATATGAGAACGAACGAGGGGACTATGACGCCGTGAAGGATAAGGAGATAGGCCGAAGCACAACCGCAACATAATTCTGGACATTTGCAGTGGAATCACAGGGTTATATATACATATGTACATTTATTAGAGCAAATTGAGGCCTTGAGATAATGGTAGACACTTCTTAAATTCCTAGTGCTGCATTAGAAATTGTGTACAAAACAGAAACTCGTAGTACAGCAGCCGATGCATGATCCCTCGATCATGATGTGCATTAAGTCGGTTTTCACTCTAACAAAGCTCTAAATACGTGAAGATTCGTGCCAATCTGTTCTCTGGTTGTACTTTTCCTGCCGCCATTGCTACCCCGTAGTTTGCTAAAGATATTCGCTTATTACGTTAAATTGCGTTGTAGTCTTTGTAATGTATCATGCAGAGTGTAACCAAAAATCTGAGGATTGAAAAACTTACGTACGATGACTCTATCTGCCTCGCAACGCACACATTGCACGTGCGTGTACACGCACGCTTGCACGCAGTCAACGATAGACGATCGACGAAATAAACAAATGCGGAGCCTTTCAATCATCGATAAAGAAAAACACGTATGCTATAGCACGTGTCACTCATGACAAAAATTTAGCTAATGTCCATTGGTTTCATTAATAATCGCCTAGACCACCACATAGCACGCTACGCCAACATTTGTTGCACTTCAACACACTTCAGCACACCCAACCGCAATGAGCGCTCCAAACCAAAAGCGAATCCAACGACTCGTAGCTATGCACGAGCGCGTACTTGTTTTGTGTTCATAAAGCGCACAATGCTAGAATAAAGCAGGGATGCGAAAGAAGATTTCTGTTTTTTATAGTGGACCAATTCATCAGGTTGCTAGCATGCTACGTGGCCATGGTTACCCACATCGTGTTCGATCATGCACGATGATGACATCAAAAAATTGTGAAACACAAACAGGTACATTTTGCAGGGTGGTTTTGTAACAACATCCGATCTGCGTGTCATGTGACAAATGCTACTTAGCCATGCCAAGTAGCATGCAATTAACTCACTTTTCTATCTTAATAGTTGCACAATCTTCATCAAAGCACACATGCACGTGCCGCCCACTGGAAGAAGCAAATCCTTCCGTGTATTCGCAGTGCTATGGTCAGATCATGCATGATCGAAATGAGACGGTGATAATTCGCAAACTATCCAGTCAGCTACTACAGGAACTCATCTTCCACGCTCGGTTCAAAGTTAACAGCAAAGCCAATCTCCATGTTGTCCCATAAACGCGGCGGACGTAGCTGGTCCTTAGGCTCACGGCCTACCGTCTGATAAATCACATCGAAACTTCCACTTTCATCAATCAAACTTCCTCTTTCATCATCCCTGCGCTTTGTTTTCCCGAACAGAAACCTTCTTCCCTGCTCGTTTTTGTCGTCATCGTCACTTGACACTCCTTCTGTCGGATCATCATTATACTTTACGAGAGCCCATGTCCAAACTCCATCAAGCATACGAGATGACTGTGGCTTCAGCCCTCTCCCGTGTTGCTCCCTATTGAAACGCGACAAGGATATGCGCTCGATGAAAAAGTCCGTGTTTGGCATGTTGTATCGAAGGCCGTAATGTTTGGTGCCATAGATTCTGCAAAATTTTATCATTAACGACGGTGCGAATTCTTGAGTTACATCAGTCAATGAACATCTGCAGGACTACACATGGTGAGGTAGATTAATCTTCCCCACTATTTTATCACTCTTTTCTCTCTTTGATCTGCACCATCAAATCTTCGCACTCTTATAAACATGGTGCTCAAATACGCTGCCAGAGACAACAGAAATGACTCTGTCCTGTGATTTGCCGTGCCGCAGGGCGATGCAATTATTGTTTAAGTGAGGTCATAATTGAGTCTTACTTATACACTCCATTCGTGTCCCTTCGTGCTCCGACGACAAATCGCATCCCTTGCATATTCAAAGAACAAGGCAAGTTCATCATACTCACATTTCCTTTGCGGAGAGATGAGAAAGAGGCTGTGGGTGCGCGTGAGTAAAAACAAAGTATCTGCATACGCGAAAGTCAACGTGAAGATGGAAAGTAGCAACAAACTACACGTAGGTAAATTAGGTGCTGCTGTTTGACCTCCAAAACCGATCTGCGACAAAGACCACAGCCGAAGTTGCGACACCAAGTTCAGATTCTTCAGGTACTTCACCGCGTAAATCTTATATCTGCGTGGATACATAATCCGTTAAATGTATGTGAATCTATTGAATTTTCACACACGTATCAGTATTATATATATATATATATATATATATATATATATCATAAACATATATGTTGTCCTAGCTTGAATACCCTCTCATATGCATACACAGCATCCCACGTAAAGCACATAATCAGCAGCACACCAAAAATTTGCTGCGAATAACCAAACGAGCTACTACCCGTAGCACAAAATCGGTTTGGAATCCTGTTTTGCTGTCCAATCAGAGTCCCTCCACCTTCTAGGTACACCTGGATATAGCGGTACCAACCATTCAACTATACGAGTACATTTAGCTAAGAATAAGAGCAAAAACGCGAAGCACATCGAACACGCGCACACACACACATAGGAAGAGAGAGCGAGAGAGGGATATATATATATATATATATATATATATATATATATATAAGAATAAATATCAGTTCAAAAAAAATATACAATCTGTGGGATTTAGACCCCCAAAACATGGAAGAAAACATGTGAATCAAACCCTACCATCATCAAAGATAAACAGCTTGTCGCAGTCGGGGAGGCAACAGATGAAGTGGAAAAACTCGGCGAAATCCAAGAGGTTGTCGTTGTTTATGTCCGCTGCCTTCATCAGCGTTGTGCCTTCGTCAATGCCTGTGTGACGGTTAAGAAAATGATGAAATATCTAAGAGTTGACCTGCTACGTGCGTGGGCATGTGCAGGTCCGCCTCCTCCCCTCCTTCTTCTCTCCCCCATCCCCCCTCTCTCTATTTCTATGTCTCTCTCTTTCTCTGTGCGCATAGTAATCATAATGCAATACTCCGTATCGGTGACGTCATTACTCCGCGGAAGGACTACAGCTACATCTTCATAGATAAATCTCCTTCTTCGTTGACCCGGCTTTTATTTGTGTTTGTGTGTGTATTTCTTACTTGTGTCCTTCCAATTGAACTTTTTCACTCGATCTAAATATTATGTGTGTCATAACTCAATGCAATAGTTTGTGCTTTACATCGCTTATATTTACACCTACAGCTATATCTGTACCTGACACTAACCCCCCCCTCCCCCTCCCCCCCCCCTCTCTCCCCTTCTCTCTCTCTCTCTCTCTCTCTCTCTCTCTCTCTCTTTCACACACACACACACACACACACACACACATACATACACACACACATGCCTAAGCGCATACACACATTCATAGCACAGTGTTTGTATGAATCTTCGCAGATCATGTTCAGAAGAATGCTAGCGAGTATTTTTATGTACCTCGACGCTGCGTGTAATTCTTATACTTCTGGATCAACTTCGTCGCTCCATCAGCCGTCAATAGCCCTGAATCTCCACTGCATTCTGCTATGAAATCACTGTACCTAGAAATCATCATCAAAATGCAGACATTGATAATTCAACGAGAAATTAGCGTTGGTTCCAAGAACCCATTAGATTGCTAGCTGTTTTATTACAAGGGGGTGCAATTAAAATTAGTAGTTAGATGTCAAGAGAAAATTAATAAGATTGATGAGGAGTGAGAGTGAGAGGGAGGGAGAGAGATAAAGAGATAAAGCGAGAGAGAGAGAGAGAGAGAGAGAGAGAGAGAGAGAGAGAGAGAAAGAGGGAGAGTTGTAAAAAAGAGGGAGGGGGGGGGGGTGACCGAATCTGCAAGCTTTGAATGCCACATATATTTATTATATATATGATATATACTCTGTCGATTGTTTATCATTACACTTCCTCCCGAAAAGGCTTGAGGCCTGGCACCGTAGAATACTCGAGAGGCTGTATGTATCTAAGCGGCGACGTAAAATCAAAAAAATAACACATTTTAAAACAAATTATAAGTCTATACACCCAAAAAATATCGTCATAATCTCCTGCGTAAGACTACTATATTACTTTGTCTTATAGGACACACACACACACACACACACACACACACACACAACGAAATGGCTACTACCTCGCATGATTTGGCCTATGCTGATTTACCCACTGGCATGGATTAGAAGCCTGCATCAAATCGACATATATTGAGCTTGCAGCTTGAGATGATTATTGAGACCGCGAGATTCTCATGTTGAAATAGACTTGAAACTGTGTTCCGTTTGTTTCAGCATGTACGTACACGTATTGCTGCTGTTGGGTGTATGCGAGATGTAGAGAATGGAGAAAGAAAACGTTCACCTCTGACTCCGCGGCCTCCGGCCATTCTACCGAACTATCGTTCGAAAAGACATTCACGTAAAAGTATATAAGTGAGAGAAGAAGCTACATTCACAGTGAAGAGATTACACAAACGGCACTGGGAAGCTTGCATAGTTAAGTCGCTGGAGGGGGGGGGGGGAGGGAGCGACCACGAAGTTGCTCTATTGGATGTAGCTGCATCAGTCACAAACGACGTACATGTCCAGCATCCTCACTGTAGGGTTCCAAAGGCCCATCAGTTGCAACCGTTTCTTCAACAAAAGCTGAAGGAGCAAGAAGTACATAGCAGAGATGTCTCAGGAGCGATTTTGTTTGCATGTACACATACACTTGTCTTGAAACCCCAGTCGTTGTCATTGCAATCTTTTCAGCCATGCTATACCAACCCCCGCCCCCCTTCTTTTTATATGCGGTGTAGGTTTTACCTTCGCCTTATCTCGAAATCCCTTTGACTCCTGTGGGATCTCCACGTTCCAGCTTTCCTTTGAAACCGAAGGACCATGCATTGAATTAAAAAACAACAACGACGTATTGGAGAGGAGGGAAGAGTATCTGAAGTAGAGACGATATCATTATCATCATCATCATCATCACCACCACCACCATTATTATTATCGGTTCGTGCTTCTCCTTACAAGAGTGGTGAGTAGACTGAAATAGGAAGTTTGTGATTCATCGAGTAATTCCCGCGCTCCAGGGGCCTCATACGAGAATGTCGTTGGCTTGTGCTTGACTACACTGATGGGCTCGCTGTGGAGCAGCACGTCGTTATGTCTGTTGGAGAATACCAAACAAATACGCAGAAAGAACATTGCGATCATGATCGTGATGAGATTGTGATGAGATTACATGGCTTAGGGTAATAAAATGGGTAAATTGAAATTGCAGTAGCCTAGGAAGGAGATTATCGTGAAAGGGGTGACGCTTGCAAGCAGCTGCGCTCTCACTTGTTTCTGTATAGCATCACGATTTGGCAAGGGATTTCAAGCTTGAAATCCTTGCTGCTCAGGAATTTGTACCTATGTGGGTATGTGTGTGTGTGTGTGTGTGTGTGTGCGTGTGTGTGGTGTGTGTACGTAACGCTGTCAGTCAAAGTGAGCTAGAGGGGGAAAGGCGGGGGGGAATACTGAAGAATTACAAATCAATCCAAAAGACAGAAATATACAGAAATTGCAATACAGTTTGGACATAAAATGGTGTGCACAATAATAATAACCCACCCTCGCTCGAAGTCAGCCTCTTCAACTTCTATAGTTTGGAGAGTGAGTTTATCCCTAATTTGACTGTCGAGGTTGGATGAAGAGAAATTCAGATACGACAATGATGATCTCCCCTCCTCTCTCTATCTCTCTTTCTCTCTCTCTCCCTCTCTGTGATACACACACACACGCACACACACACACACACACACACACACACACACGTCTACACTACACACATACGACCGAGGGAGAGAGAGAGAAAGAGAGAGAGAGAGAGAGAGAGAGAGAGAGAGAGAGAGATACATGTAGTATCATTTTCAGCACCAACAAACCCCCAAGATCAATTCTCGCTAATAGCGCATTTATGCCGCTTTACCTCTTGAATTTGTCTTCATCAGTGATGTTGCCAAACAGGGATATCCTGAGAACAATCACAAGTCCAAGACTTTATATCTCTAGCCTCCTGTAGCATCATTTCTCACATCATCTCCCTACCATTTCTCTCTTTCCTCACGACCGAGCTCCAACTCAATAGACCCCTTCTGATATGATGCATCATCGTCACTTTCAAATCTCCACCTCCATGAGCTTAAATTGCAATAGAATCATGAAGCGGCACGCTGTGTTAGATAGCCGAGTGGCGCAAAGCGAGTGGCGATTAGTCGTACCTTATCGCTCTCAATAATCGAGAGATTCGATAGCCTTACACAGCCGCTAACAATCTTCTGTATTCTCGCTGCGTTGTTCTGTAAGTTAAAGGGCTTGCCGAGCAGCCATTTCTTCTGTGGAAGAATACCTACCACCATTCCTAACACATTCAAAAGCCGTCAGATGATGAGGGAGGCGCTCGGATTCTTAGTCATTTTATTAAAGATACATGACGGACTCATCGTTTTGAATCATCGCTTGGCGACGCTCACTCTAAGGCGTATTTGTGTTACCGGGCTTGGTTGATGAAGGAAGATTTAACTCTAGCCATACCTGTTGTTGTTGTAGCGCGCCTTTCTCATCGGTTGATTAATATATATGCGAATATTGATTCATGCATGCTGATATGCGTCGTGTGAGCTAGGTATTAAATTGCACGTGCGGCGGGCCTGTGTATGTGTGTGTGTTTGTGTGTGTAGCCTTTTGCAATCTCCGCATATATTTTGGCGTTGGTTTCGATGCTTAAAAAAAATTGAAAGGATTGCATAATTTTTAGCCAAATTACGCATCAGCCCCCCCCCCCCCCCCTCTTTCTTCCCTTGTACAATTAGGCTCTATGAGCAGTAATTGCCGGAATGTATTTCAATGCTAAGTTGGGTGATGTTTCAATGTTACACACCCCCTTTTCGAGCGAATGGCTCGATGCAACAATCTGAGAAGTGAACATAAACGAAAACACATACATATATGTCCTTATACATCAATGCTCCGAGATATTCAAAGAAAACGTTTCTTCAAGTATAAACCATCGAAGAGTGCATTATTTATCTATCTAAAAAGTGTAGCATATGTTTTTAATATATATATATTTTTAAAATAAATGTATTTAAACATGTGACATCATACAAGTAAATACACATGCAGGTTAACTTCCTTCGCCTTTCATATCCCCCGCTCTCTTTCCTATCGCATGACGATATTCACACTCATGATTCTACAATACCCTGGCAATAGCAGGAGTGTTGTAATATGGCCAGAGGATGTGTTTCGATGATTTCATCACCCGAACCCTCGACTCGCAAAGTACGACTCTTTGAACCTGGACTTCTATGTAATCTCCTGATGATTTATGTTTTTATTATATATTATTGATGGTTGACAAGTCTCCCACGGTAAGATAATGCGTGCGCTGAAGTCATCATTATCATCACTATCATTAAGGCCATCGTTCATTGTCATCATCACCATCGCCAATCACACCGTCATCACCGTCATCATTAGTTGCGCAAATGTTATTCTATCAACGAAAAATTAGGGGGAGATGTGTGGTTAGATGGATGGTTTCTGTGCTATCAACGAGCTGACCTTTGGAGTAGGTCTCCATAGCGTGCAAGTCAATAAAGTGACCTTCGCCTAAAAACACCAGCCCATTCAAGAATCCATCATGCATCGCATATGTACCCAACGCATATATTGCAAAAACAACAAAACGAAAGACTAGTGAGGAAAATGACGAGGTTGGGGAAGAGGAGAGAAAAGAGCTTGTAACGGCACCTATTATCGCTCTTTCTTGGTATATATTTCCATTCATCATGTGTCCATGAAATGTAACCATTCGGAACGCCCTCGACAAGTAGCCACCACCCCCTGCATCGATGATAGATGGACGACGTCACTTAGGTAGAAGTAGAAGTAGTAGTAGTAGTAATAACTCTGCACGATGATCTTTGCAACTCGAATGAAACATCACGATGATCTTTGCAATTTGAATGAAACATCCGTTAGATGTTGTATATGTGATGCTTGGCGATATGGCCCTCGTTCAATAGCAAAACGAACAGGCAAACACTTGATAGCAAACACGGTGATTTGGCGTAGCAGTGTGCCCCCCAGGCAGCATTCCCAGGTGGTCATGCAATGAGTGCTCCTGCGCCATTTCTGAGTAGGCTCGGCTGCTTTTGAGTTTGCATGTATCTAAAATATTTGTTGTTTGTGTACCGTCGTCATCGTGCTCCAAACTGACGTGCGACAACAGCACATTCGAGCTCGCCTCTCGACATGACGTGGCCCCGTTGTGCTCAAAGTCTGCGCTGTAGGACTTGATTCCGAATCTTGATTCGTCGGGGATCGACGCCTGTTTCGATTCGTCTCCATTGGAGCTACTTCCATGTTGAAACCTACACGCAATTTACCCAGGATATCACCAACCAAAGCACGCGCCCGTGCGCAGACAGACAAGCAGATACATGCGCACTTCCACTGGCACGCGGCTGCACTTACCAGGGGAGAGTGTTAAGCGGTTTTGTAAAAAGCCTCGACCCTGCGTGAATCTTTGTATGGAGAAGACCCGAGCCGAGGATACCCTTACGATGTCTTGTAACCTTAGACTTATTCAACTGTGATGGATATGATAATGAACAAAAATGAATTCTTATCAGATTCTTACGCCCCGTATCTCGTGGCCGAGAAGCCTAGGAATCACGGTGTTCCGAGAATAAAAGCGTCACACAAAAGAAACACACACACACACACATATATATTTACATATATATATATATATATATATATATATATATATATAAACTTCTGGACACAACTTCGGAGAAAGGAACGGGTATTATCCCAACAAAAATGCGTCGGAAGGTTCGATGGCCTTTCTACCATTCCAAAATAGCCATTTGAGATGTTACTGTCTCTTCTGGACGACGAATCACGATGGCCATTTCGTACGAAGAATGACGTCTTTAGCTCATGAATTCGAGAAGAATGGGCCGAGTCCGCATGGCTCAAAAGGTTTCGTCCACGAGATTGATATGTTACCTTTGCATTACAGGAAGAAAGTAGAGCCATACAATTCGTGCATTGCACGTGTGTGTTTTGGGCACGCCTGTGTGCGCTTACCGCCCGATCTATCATTTCTCTCGTTACATTTGCATGCGATTGTTTAAAAACAAAACGAAACAAGGAAATCATAGCCGAAAAGGCCTCGTAAAATCGGCGGACAGCAAACACCCCTCCACAGATATTGCCCAAAAAGGAGACTGGCATCAACCAAACGTTGCTGCTCCAATCTTAGTGAGCTGATTTTTCCCGGTATTGTAAGATGAAACGTGTTCGTATGTTGTGTGATGTTTCCCGCTTGATGCAGGACTTCTTCCGACCTGGACACCGAATGACAGATGTGACATTTTCTCTTTATCGTTTGTTTCATTGAAGAATTCGAGGTCCTGCGTGTGCGGACAAAAGCATCGATAGAGAAAGGAATGACTTCTAGCTAATTCTAGAAACTAAGCGCATTAGGCGACTGATTGCTATTTCCCTCAACACCATCCTTAGACCCGAATAAAGGAAAGAATACTTCGGTTGCATTGGAATCATGAAAAATTAAGAAGGTTTGTTGGACAAATAAAAGACATCATTACCAAATGTCGCATCTTTTTTTCGGCAAGTCTCGATGTGATAATTCGCACCAACTTTCTCCCAGGCCAAGAAAACGAAGTAATGTCCGAAACCAGCAAATCCGGAATATCATTCACATCTGCACGGAGCAGTAGCAAGAGGCAATATGCATCATCCTTATCATCATCATTATCATAGAATATAAATGCATATTCTATTATTCTGATGTCGAGTATGATCCTTGACTTTCGGTCATTCTCAATACCCTCGTTTTATGACTTAACATAACCCTAATGCTCCAACACAACGATCTGATTGTTTGTTTTTTTCGAGTAGTGTGTGCTACGGTTACGTTCACCTTTGAAGTCTCCGAGGTGGAAGGTCCAACAATTCTTGCGAATTTTTTCAAAATGTCTGGAAAAAGGTAAAGCATCGAAGACACACACACACACATAGACACATACTTAAGCAATTGGATAGCATGGTCTATTTGTGTGCGTAAATGTGTGTGGGTGAGAGAATCAAAGATTGGTGGCTCTGTCTACGCTTGCAATGAAGGCCAGAAAGCATCGAGTACTATACAAGCAATAGCAAATTGACTACTTTCCGAATCTATATTGGTCGTATAGCCTGGCCTCCTTTCGAATCATTGACTGTGGAAACATTCAAACGAAATAGAAGAAGGACATTACAACAAAGAATCTGAAACTCACACACACACGAACACACACACAAACACACGCGCGCGCGCACGTAAGCGTATACGAATGCTAGTTGCGTTTTGTGTCTAGATGTGCTACGACAACAGGAATAACACAGACCAAATCATAAATCAGAACCTACAACTTCGGCATTGTCTCTTACATAACCTTTCCCTCCATAATGTTTCCAAGACAATAAAATATACCTTTTTATCGCCTCTGTCAACCGATGCGCCTTCTGGTATAATCTCAGGGTCAGAAGGGACAAATCGTCGTCGGAACCTATTGCGGAATGCATTTAACGAGAAAATAGCTTTCTCAGGCCTTTAAAGCTGAGAAAAATGCACAAGCGCGCAAACGGCTCTATGCATCTGCTTTGACTACTCGCCGATTGGTACATATCTTACCAGGAATCCTCCGATGTGGACGCTGCGGTTTCATTGCTTTCTTCTTCTCCAACAATTGACCCAAAACCGAGGATCAGACCTTTCTTATCGACCAAGCTCACTCTGTTGGTGATGAGCGAATAGCAATGAAGATGATTGTGAGATTGTATTCGGATGATGTTCATTATGGTGGTGTTGATAGATAACGATGGTGGAGTTGATAGATAACGATGGTGGCGATGTATCAGAAGCAGTCTCCCTCATAATATATATATATATATATATATATATATATACGTTTACAAGCAATCATCGTAGTGCTTTTGCATTGGATGACATAGCATGCGTGCAGTGTACAAGTTCATGCTTTGTATGATAAACCCTGTAATTAGAATGGAGACTTTCACATTGTAAACCTGACAGCCATACCCACACGACACGCACACACACACACACACACTCACTCATACACAAGTACTGAAACGATTGAGCTAAAGATGCCGATATAGCACGATATAGCGCGCAGTAGCAGCAGCAGCGGTAGCAGTATATAAATCATAAATGGTGGAGGAAAATCTCCTTCTCTTAAAGAACTCTAAAATGATGACAAAATTATGACAAAATTACCGTGGAGAGGATCTCAACGCACTTGTCCCAGTAGTCGATCTGCCCTCCAATCTGAGACTTCATTTCTGTAAAAACACGAACGCCCACATCGTCGGTATACATTACTAGAGCTAAGGACTGGAATACAAGACCGAAACATGAATTGAGTAGCAGCGGCGGCGTTGTGAGCCAAAAGTGCCAAAGTCGGATAAATAGTTTTTTTTTAAATTTAGAAATTGATCGACTAATGCTTTTGTGAATCTCTCTGAAAGCACACGCACACACTCACACACACACACACACACACACACACACAATCACACAATCACACAATCACCACAATCACACAATCACACACAAACAATTGTCAACAATAACAACAGTGCCGCCATACACGCTTGAACCATGCAAACGCGTGTCTTCTTAGTCATCAGGGAGAATGTATTTGAAGGATATAACTGACTCTGGTCTTCGTCATCGCCATCTTCGGTGTGCATTAGTGCTGCAGCAAGAGACATCAACACCAGATTTCAAAACAACATTATGACCAAAGAACACATGCAAACTCAAAAGTAATGATCATACACATGCCTATTTGCAGATAACATACAATGATACCAACAACACACACACACACATGCACACACACATGCATGCATGCATGCACGCACGCACATGCACGCACAAAAACTAAGATGCCCAAAGAAGGAGGAAGTGTGTCTGATGAGTTCTCTATTTATGACTATCTTCGAAAATGAACTCCATCGCTCATGAGAGAGGCTTTTACTGTTACCTTGGACTAGTGCCTCATCGTGTCTCGTGTTGCTTTGATGCTCATCGCTGACTTTACCGATGAAGCGCCAACTTTCCTGCAAAACAATCACGCGCACTCCGACATTCAGGTTACACAGTAGTAGTAAATATTGAAATGTTTCAAAGTTTGAAGAAGAAAATACACAAATTCTTAGATTTAGAGGAGACCTTTGGGTAATGACTCCACGATCATTCCCTCCACTACTCATAAGCCTTCCATAATAATTGTTATCATCTAAGATGCAGGAGGAGGAGGAGGAGGAGGAGGAGGAGGAGACAATTCGCAAGGAAAACAAGGACCATATTGTGAGTTGTTCAAGTGAAAATCGAATCTCTTAACGACGACTGCAGCATGTACAATACACGGCTAAGATCAAAAATCATCATCTTCCTCACGTACACTGATAGTTGGTGAGGGGCGTCTATAGAACGTCATATATGGACGATTGCTCATGGAAAAAGCAACATCATGCATACAACACACACACACATATATATATATATATTATATTATATTATATTTATATATATATATATGTATATTTATGTATATTTATGTAAATATTATACTATATATATATATATATATATATATATATATATATATTAATCTCGTACATGTAAACCTTTGGGTAATTATTTCCTTCCTCTTTGCTTGGACGAAGCTGATGTGCGGTGAAGAATGCAAGAGGAGGAGAAGAAGATGACCGGTGCAAATTGCATAATGTAAGAAAACAAATACATATATAATAAACTCTACATTTGATCTTAGACTGCTGAGATCATTGAGACAGGCAGCCTCTAGACCCTCTTTATCCACCCCATTATTCTCGGTAGGCTAGAAGTGAAGGAAATACAGAGAAGAAGAGAGAACAGAAGGGGAGGGGACAGGGGAATATCAAAAATTAAGAAAGGGTGAGGAGATAAAAACTTAATATGAGCTCTTAGTACTATTGCTCACCTCCACACGGCGAAGAAACAGAGAGAACTCCCAGTCTCTCTTCCTGGCCTTCTTTCTCCCAAAAAACAATGCAGACGCAAGCGAGCTGCTGCCCGTGTCATTCTCGACGACTGTCTGATGTCCTGCACGTCTCGCAGAGTTCCCGTTTGTGCTTTCGCCAAGAAAGTCTAGCTTGAGCTCCGTGCCCCTCCCCTCGCCATCCTGAGCCTCGCTGCGTCTGGAGGAGGGGGTGGGGGGGGAATTGATGCCGGACCGGTTCTTTCTTCTTAGCAGCATATGTCGGAAGGTGATCCTAGAAATAAGGGGGGGGGGGGATGGGGGGGAGAATGCGAATGAATTAGCTGCTGCATTTGGTTGTCCATACAAGGAGAGGTGCGGCAGCCAAAAGCAGCGAAGATATAGGGATGGTAGTGATGGCGAGGCTGGTGATGAGAAATCCTCGCGTTCTTTTTGCACGGCGCCTTAAGAGTATCGTTTGGATTTACTTGGGAAACTACTCAATTTCTTCTTCTTCTTCTTCTTCTTCTTCTTCTTCTTCATCTTCTTCTTCTTCTTCTTCGTAATCACGATGCTGCGCTGCTATCGTTGGTGTTTTGAGAAATAATACCGGCATTTCTGCCTAATATTCTGGGTGGGGGAAGAGGAGGAGAGGGGGTTGGATATTGATGAATTGTCATTTGGTACATTTGTTCTTTGGAGAGGGTGAGAGACTTAAGCACTGTGTACTCTCCGGATGCGTCTTCGCGAAGAATCTGCTCCAAGGACGTTAATGGTATAAATGATGGTCAGAATACAAAATCAAAATCTAAGTCAAACTCCTTTCGAGGAGGTACATTGTAGCTGCTCAGGGTTTTGAAGCTTCCCTCTTCTCTCTCTCTCTCTCTCTCTCTCTCTCTCTCTCTCTCACTCTCACTCTTCCCCCCCTCTCCTCTCTCATTTCTTGACTCGGTGAAGTAAACGAAGTACTAAAGTACTAATCAAGATAGTAAAGGAGACGGCAAAGAGATGCAAACACGCAGAGCAATCAGCTTCATTATGTTCCATGGCAGGTGCAGATAGTGCTTTCTAAATGCTCTCTCCTCTCTCTCCTACATTAAACGTCAACGGAGTCTTCGCTCTCCGAAGCTTATCCCTCGAGGTTCTTCCTTCTGAGAGGGGTGCCATGTTTCGTCCATGACCAAATTTGTTACTTGCATCTCTCGTAGGCAGGACTTGATACGTAAATATATATATATATATATTTATTTATTTATATATTTATATTATTCATATTCTCTCCTATATTCGCAAGATGCAAGTCTTCAGCTGCGCTGAAAGATGCACGAGATGACACAATAGGGGAGGGGGGGGTGCTTAGAATACAAAAATGAACAATTCCGATAACTGCTGCAGCAGCTATCTACTGCTACGACGACGAATAAGCACCAGCATCTTGCTGTGGCCTGTTTTCTCTCGTATCCCAGAGGAATAATGGCGATGAAATCATTGAGAGCTTCGATGACGATGACGATGAGGAGGAGGAGGAGGAGGAAGAAGAGGAGGAAACAGCTGGGAAGATACCCTGAATATCACGTTCGGATTACTTACCATAACTGCCATTTAATCAAAGGAATTTTCTAATAGTTACTTATAGAAAAATCAAAACGATAGCGAAACCGAATCCCTGTCGTTGATATCTCCCAGACATTAGAGAGTCGAGGACACAATTTCCCATGTTTTCCGCTTTTGATCCATGAGTGAATAATGATGATGTTGTTGATGATGCTGTTGATAATGATGATGAAGGTGGTATATATGATGGTTTTTAGTGACTCCGCCCTGTTGTTTTCTAACAACTTTATTTTGAGGAAATGAAGAAGGCGCGTTCTTAGGCGTACACAGCATTACATATAAAGCAAGAGAACCTCTCCCATGATTTCTATGATTTTGCAGTGATAAGGGCCGTTTTCGGGATCGACGCTCGAAGGGACGTATGCCTCGGTCTTTTCAGTACAAATAACTCTCACACGCGTACGTAAAAAGTATCACACGATTGTACATATCGGATCTTAGCTATTTCCCTCGTTGAAGCGATTACGCTCCTACCCACCCGGTACTCCGTTGCGTCTGTCGCATCCCTTGTGACCTGCACCTAATTTTATCCGAATCAACGGCATAGGAACAGTTTAAGATCGGTATTGAGAGAACAGTGTTATCGCGTGCACTCCATGCAGTATGAAGCATAGTGCGTTTTACCGTTAGAATCTGGCCACTTCCAGTGCCTCTGGTCCTCTGTTTCGAGTCGTCCCCTTCCGAAATAGTTTGCACTCGCATCATGAATCTAAGCATTAGGATATGATGGATGGCGCACGATGAAATCCAGTAAATGGTAATGTAATAGATCTTTAGTCTGTCTTAGGGAGTATGCTGCTCGTATTGCATCGAATTGCATCGCACACCCATATTTAGTGTTTCTTACTTGTCATCAAACGTGCTGTCATTGGTTAAGTATTTGTATAGCGTCTTCTTGAAAACACGGGATTTGAGTTTGCGTTTCGCATCGTTCTTGTTGACTCCCTCCTCGTCGCTCCATGATTTATCCTCGTCGTCCTCAGAAGCTGCGGTTAAGTAAGCGAAAGGCAACTTGCAAAACCGGACAAAGATCCCAGAAATACTAGTCAACTACCTTCATCTTTTTCCGCTTGAGAGGAGTGGGTTGAAGAGTGTTCTAAAGCATGTGGATTCATCATTAAGAAGGAGATCACGGTGATGTGAAAACAAGGACGTTCGACCTGAAGGAAGGGACGGAGCAGTTCCCAAACTGCATTCCTGCCCCATTGCCTCCTGCTCGAGG
Source organism: Bigelowiella natans CCMP2755 (assembly GCA_000320545.1). Taxonomy (NCBI): domain Eukaryota; phylum Cercozoa; class Chlorarachniophyceae; genus Bigelowiella; species Bigelowiella natans. The sequence continues at coordinate 4,062 of ADNK01003010.1, read as the reverse complement.
AGGCTATTCAAACCTGAAGGACAGCACACATAAACACGAATTCGGACCATGATCATCCATTTTGTTCCTACGACAACAAAACATTGAATAAAACACAACTAAAAAGACAGATTTCCACGCCTCCGGCCTTCGAAAAGGATCTGGCCCAAATTTCAAACATTTCAAAAATTCGACTCTGCGGCATTTTACTGCCTGCGACAAGGGATAGGTGCCTGGGATCCGAGCCGAGAAGGATTGGATTCCGAAAGCGCCAGCGCTTTAATTGCCGGCGCACCACAATGGCTGCCGGTACGGGCATGCGCCCCACCGGTGGACTAGTGCTCGTCCTTCTCACAATCTTTTGTCCAAATATTGCACCAAGGCGTCACAGTCTCTATTCTCCGAGAACTAACAGGCGCACTAGGCTCTCGGTGTGTAACAGGAGGTAGGTGTAATATTACATCGATGGCTGAGCATACCTTCACTGTTACGTTCTTTTCCAGGGGTAGTCACCGCTTATTTGATCGTTTCTCGTTGAAGTCTGGTAGTGTATCAGAATCCCTGGATGCGACGCATTATTTGTCTCGCATTCGAGCGGCTGCAGGATCATCATCTGATTTTCCACCTAGCAGCGTTCGCCCCATCGTGGCCTTGATAGGTAGAATATTCTCAATTTGTGTGTCGATGCTGTACTCTCTAGTGGTTAATATCGCTCTTCGACTTCTGTCCACGAAATTCCAGAGAATGCTGCTAATGCGGGCCTGGGTTGTTTTGTTTTGCTGGACAATTGAATTCAGGAAGGCCGAACGTGGGAAAAAGCTCATTGTTCAATAAGATGATAGGAGAGCGTCTTGCGGTAAGCACTTATGCTCGGGCCAATGAGAAGGCCTCTCCCATCTACCAATTATTTTCTCTTGCGAACTTATTTTCATCCTCCCTCTTCGAATTCTCCATTTTATTCCTGGTCCGCCCACCCCGTATGAAGGGATGGGTTCTTCATTTGAATGATGATATCAATGTAAAGTCAAGAGGCTCAGTGTGAATAATTGGTGAAGGTTGTTGATAATCGTGCGGGTACAACAAGGGACAGGCTGTTCTCTCCAGTTACGTGGAAGGTGAAGGAGCCGACGACATAATCGATAACCACCATACGACAACGGCCACAACTGATGATCTTTGCGAGGATAATGTTAGTGAGTGAGGCCTTCTTCAAATACCTTGTTTGTATCTTTATATAAATGTATTTATATTTATATTTATATTACATTAGAGCATATGCAGATCTTTATTATAATTCAAACACGCACCTCAATCTGTTTTTAGAACGCGACGTTCGATCTTGTGGACAGTGGGGGCATTGATTGGGGAGAGCAGGTGCTATAGACGAGCACACCACCATCGCTTCGGCCATTTATATACACGCCAGCCTCCTATTCACACGCGCCACAACCTCCATTGTCTTAATCAGGCCTACGAGAGGGACATACGATTGCCTCGGGACGCTCATGGCAAACCTGGATCTCGAGAGTTCATTCGGTCACAAACATTGCAATAATAACAGAATGGGGAAGGAGAGGAAGCGCTCTGCTGCAGCAGCAATCCTTGAGTGAAGAAGCTTGGATTATATTGTATCATCTTTATAAAGTGATATCGGTGTATTCGTATGTTGTTACTTCCAATAGAGAAATTCGAGAACAAGCAATGTTAGCAATGGAAATGGCAGATTTGGTAGATAATAAATGCAAATATATATAAGCTGTATAAATAATATTTAAACTATATAAATATTTTTATTTGAAGTGTATAAGTATTATGTATTTTTCATATATACGTGAATTGTATATCATGTTCATTTCTTCGTATGGGCGTTTCTATTCACACATGATCGGTGAGGAATGCAATATGAATGCAATACGATTGCAATCATTTGAAAAGGAAAAATTAATTGAGATGTTATCATATAGGTGTTGGTCGTTGTTGATGCAGGAAAGGTACGTACCCCCCTCTTTACTAGTCATTCCAAGCAGAGATGTAGAAATCAAAACCTTCTTCGTGTTCATAACTAACAACACGATTTGACTTTAATCATTTAAATTTTTGTGAGTTATGTTTATAAATGTAGTGTTCAAAATGCTGTTAAATAGCATAGCATCTCCCCACCCCACCCCTCACAACTCGCAACTCACACACTGCACACGCAAGGGGGTTCTTGAGGCGGACAAGCAAGTTGTTTCAATGCTACGAGAGCTTGAGAAGTATAACCACCCTTACAACCCTGACCACGCCAATCACACAGCATTTCGCCATGATCTTGTTTGAACGCATTGAAACAATGCCGGGGATATATGCTAAAAATCTGTGCTAAATATCACCAGCACTGCTCGCTTTCTCTCTCTCTTCCTGCGCTGCGTCGTGGCTATTGCCGTATTTGCATGTTCCACGATCTCCAAGAAGTAGCAGCAGCAGCAGACATTGCATAAGTGATATGGTTTTTGGCCAATGCTGTTCATGCCGATACAACAACAGAGAGAAAGATAGAATGAAGGCCTCTAAGGACGAGGAAGAGCCGCACACCACTCGTGTGCAGATCGTTGGTAACGAAGAGACCGACAGGGGGGGGGGGGGGGGGGTAAGGATAGGGGAGCGTTCTAGAAATAGCATAGATCTGTTAGAAGGCAACTGTTGGTCAGGCTGGAGATGATTATGGAGAGTCTGTCTGTGATTATAAAAGCTCCTCGTTCTTGCAGTTTTTGGACAAATTTCATTTCAAAAGTTGGTTTGGTTTTTTCCTTGGAGAGAGTGCATGGTGACAGCCTTCTCGCCATTTGACCCCTTAGTGTATACGAGTGTCTTTTCTCTTTGGAAGACACCGTTTCCGACGGCAGTATATAGTCGGTGGTTCTTTTCGATGCGTGAGTGAGAGAGGATGGGGGAAAGAGGCGGGGGGGGGGGGGGGGGGGGTAGCACATAGAAAGAGAGAGAGAGAGAGAGAGAGAGAGAGAGAGGAGTGTAGTTGGTTGTGCTTAATACCGTTTTTTGAATAATACCAGTGAACAAGGCTGATAATGAGAAAATGATGATGGAGGCCTCTCAGTTTTGGGAGCTAGGTGGGTACTATGTACAATACACTGCTGCTGCTGCTGCTGCTGCTGCGTTTCCTTTGTGAATCCAATTGAGGTTTAAGCGGCTAAAGCATGGTCAGCATCACCGTTTATTAACGGACGACGAATAGAAATAGCATCTTTCCTTTTCCACCTCTCTCTCTTCATCCTCACGCCATCCAACCATGTTGATGGGATTATATCATCAGTGCTGCTGTCGTTGTCCTCATCGTCGTTTACTCGTTTACTCGCTCTTTGTGTAGGAATGGGGGAACCCTTAGCGGTGTCCGCAAAGCACGATGTTGGGATTGATCTGCTGCTAAATCAAATTGCACAGCAGATACCTCCTGTACGCAGCGGGGGGTAGAGAGGGGGGGGGACATATATATATATATATATATATATATATATATTATATATATGTGTGTGGGGGGGGGGGGGGGGGGGGGGGGGGGAAACACAAGGGGGGGGACAAAAGAAAAAAAAAAAAAAAAAAAGATTTTCCCCAACCCCTTTCCCGGTGGAGTGGGTACTACTCCTCCCCCCCCTTACCTTTTTTTCACCCAAGGTTTTTAAGGGCGTTTTTTTGAAAAAAAGGTTTTTTTTTTTTCCCATACCCATTCACTTAAAAGGGGCCCAAAAAAAAATGGAAAAAAAAAGAAAGGAGAAAAGGGGGAAAAGGGACATCTCCCCAAGGGGCTCTACAAACCCCCATAAAATATACTTCTTTAAAAGGTTTTTTCTGAGGAATTTTTAAAACCCCTTTTACCCCGAATATATTAACATATTTATGTTTTTTAGTATTTGTCGTTACAAGAAAGAGTTGTATACTAGCGGAGGCTTTCCGGACCCCCAACATTTTGAAATGTGGTGACTACAAGGGCGCCCCTGGCTACCACGGGTCAAAAAAAGTGGGGGGGGGAGGAAAAGCGAATCAGACAATTTCACGCACCGGGCGGGGGGCGCAAACATAAAATATATA